>MU183881.1:70451-95667 GCA_016904865.1 Pissodes strobi | reverse complement strand
TATATATATATTTATTTATTTATTAAAAATAGCATACTCCATATTTCTATTATTCAATTTTCTAATAGAACGAAAAGTTTTTTGAATATTTTATATAATATAATATGCTAAGTATACCTAAATTCAATTGTTTTGGAAATATTGGCTACTGAAAATTGACATTCTGGACCATTTGGAAGGTTCCAAAATCTAATCCGTTTTACTTATAGTAAAACGGCTTGTACCTACTTTCCTATCTGTTGACAATAACTTCCGGTTTAGACGTAAGTCGCCGAAAACCGGAAAAATTCATTAGAAGATAGAGTAATACAAACTAAGATAGGAAAGTACAAGTCCTTTTTTTCTAAGTTAAACCGTTTAGATTCTAGAGCATTTCAAATTGTGTAAAATGTCAATTTTTAGTGGTCGGCATCTTGAAAAACATTCAATTTATGTCTAGAGCGTACTGTATGAAATATTTATAGAATGTTTCGTAGTACATATTAGAAAATTGAATAATTTATAGGTTATGTCATTTAAAAAAACACAATTCTCGTATGCCACGCCTCTTTGAACCACCCTGTATATAAAAACTATTTTAGAATTATATCTACAAACTTTTGTTTAAACATGTTTTTCCTATTTTTTAAGGAAATTGAGATATCTTACTTCCACGCACTAATGTGCCATCCAATAACTATATTTAAGTATAGAGTATAGAACAATTGTTATTTACAGTTTAGAATAACAACACTATTTTGCGTGTTTTTTCATAATTATTTTTGATTTTTTTTTATAAAATACTGCTCTTAATGCGATTAATATTTACACGCCACGCCAAAAAGACGTAATATTAGGTAACTTGGTAAATTGAAGCTGTATCAAAAAAATCCTAATAAAACCCATAAAAACGACACAACATAAAATTTCTCAAATTTTACATCCTTCTTTTAAAAGGATAGGAATGGATTTCGAAAAAAAAATTATCCCCTCTCTTTTTCACCTTTACTCCTAATATTTCGTTAAAATATTAAACGGGATGTAAAATTAAAATCTGTAGGTATACCCAGAAGCGGCTAAAACGACATTTTACTTGTTTTTTTTTACGAAAAATTGCAATTTTTTAGCACTTAACCCCCATTTAACCCCCTTTCCCTAAACTAATTTTACCAAAAGCAATCCGGACCGTTCCTTTATGGATTACCTCTGCATACAGGGTGATCCAACAAGGACAAATCGAAGCCATTTCCGTAGAATCCGAATATAACAATAAAAAAAAATTCTTTCATGTGTTTACGTATTGTACAAATGAGTAAAAATACCAAATAAGAATTTAAAAATTTGCATTAGATTTGACTTAGAAAAAAGTGGTATCAAAAAAAAAGAAAAAAAAACAAATAGCAACTTATTTAAAATATGCCATTTTTGTGTGATGAGTTTTGTTTTCAATTCATTTGATTCTACAGAAGAAAATACATCGAATGGTTGTGTTCGTTTTTGATATAAATATTTTTATGATTTGGAAAGTTGCCTTGGACAAAACTTATAATGGAAACTAATTAAGAACAGAGCGATAGACAAACCGATTAACAGAATTTGGTTTTGCTTAAAGAAGATTTTTACACATTTTGGGACATTTTAAAACGATTCAGCCAAAAAAATATAGCTAAGTAAAACTTAAACGCGAATTGTTGAAGCAAATAATTTGCGATCGGTGACTATTGCTTATTTATTGCGTTAAGTGTGACAAGCGCGTACAAAACTGATTTTTTTCGGTATGTATCTATAAACAAATATTTCTTAATATAGAGCAAAAGGACAGACTAGTTTCCGAGGAATAGCCCCAGCCTACATAAACTAAAATTTTCGGCGTGTAATCGGGGTTTTAATACTAGTTTCAGGTAATTTAGTAATTAAAAGGCTCTCTTCACTGAATTTAAAAAAGGATGCATTTTCGAGATAAACTATAACTACCTTCCTGGCGGGTCTCTTTTCCGGTCTTATTCTTCTGATATTTTTACCTGAAAGTGCTTTTTAAAATTGTATGTGGGGGTGGTTTAGTCTGTGGGCATGTCCAGCATTAATCTCCTTTAGCAGGATTTCATTGGTCACATGGCTTCTGCTTATTGCACAGGCGTCTAGAGAACCTATAATTTGTTGATGCAAACGCTGCGGACATGCGTAATGCGTATGGCTTTGCATAGCCCTCCGCTCGCTACGGGGGCGCAAGCAACAAAAACTAACCAAAACTAACCCAAGGCATGCACAAAATTAAGAAAAAAATAAATTAATAAAGAAAAAACATAACCTTAAAAAAGGTAAACAAAACATGTCTTGCGACCGACGGGAATCGAACCCGGCCGTACAAATGACAAGCAGACCGTCTGACCACTACACCACGAGAAGTGTTGAAAGCATTTCGCTGGGCTATAAAGACATGGATAATTCTGATACATTCGGCCATTACGCATGTCCGCAGCTTTTGGATCGAAAAGTTAGTAGGTCTTCTAGAAGCTTCTGCTTATTGCTGCCTGACCGATCAGGCTTTTCTTTGCATGTAGATGTGCATTGGTGGTAGGTCTAATACGGCCTCTAGGGCCGCTGTAGTAGTTGTGATCATGGTTCAGTGATGTATAGATTACTAGCCTTTGCATGCTTCTTAATAGCCGCCGCGCTCTCACTTGTCTCAAAAATTACCTATTATATGCAGTTAATTTTTAATTTTTTATAAAGTTTTCGTTTTCGTTAAAAGTAACGACACGTTTGTTCGACCTGACTTTATGTAACTAAAATTTACCGTATTTAATTATATGTCTGCTATTTTCCAAACTAACCATGATTATTCAGTTATTCTATGCAAGCTGTTGTAGTTAAGTTTAGAAATTTTTCTTCCTTAAATGATATGACGTCATTGATGGTTCAGGTATTATACCTACTTATCCGCGAAATAAATTAAGTTGCACAATGTTAGCCTCTAAATATTTACAAAAGTGTAAACCATGCTTTAGGTATATTTTAAACATTAACCATATGGCCCGTTTCTTCAAAAAACAAAGCACTATCTGGTGCCGCGTGCCCTCGCTGTAGGAAAACTTTTTCACATAAACAGTTGTGTTCCACATATGATAATTTCAAAACAGGAAATGTATTTTCCGTAAAATTTACACGGACCTTTCGGAACTTTGTTGCGCTAACTAAAGATTTTATGTGGTTTTCTTTACTGATTAAATAGAATGAATTGGTATTTAAATTTGTCCAGTTGTATCAGATTTTAAGAACAGACCAGCGTTGTTGAATCGGCACAAAAGTTCGTAAGTACGCTAAAAAATGAAAAATAGTAACATTTAGCGTATTTTAAATATTTATTGCAGGAGTGCCTAAAACCCCCTTAGTCTCTCCGTATACAGGGTAGTTTACAAACGTAACGTACTATATATACTTACGTAAAATTGTAACAGATTGCTGCCATCAATGAGGATATGAACGCCATCGTGGAATGAGGTGAGGAAAACAATGTCCAGTTTAGCGCAGGAAAGACCCAAGCAGCTGCCTTCTCAGAAAAAGCAAACAACACAGGAACTGACTTATCAATGACAGGACAAACACTGAGTTTGTCCTCATCCATAGGCTTGCTGGGCATCAACAAAACAACTTGTCTTGGCGTAATCACGTCACCAAAATCGCCAAGACAGCAGCACAAATGCTATTAGCACTCTATATAGCAAAAAAGTCATCAGCGCTGCTCTATAAGGCCCAGATAAGACCACCTCTGGAATACAGTCCTCATGTGTGGAGCTCGGCACCCAAACACTTGCTCAAGATATTGGACTCCATGCAGAGGAGAGCAGTTCGTATTGTGGATGACCAGAGTTGACTAAAGACCTTGAATATGGAAGAAAAGTGGCGGACCTATCTCTTTACTATCGATAGTACTACGGAAGGTGTTCAAACGAACTGGCACTTATGATTTCGCTCAGAATTGTGCCAAACAGACACAAGCTGCTCATCAGCATACGATTCAGTTGCGAACACCAAGGCCGTCACTGCTGCGGGACTCCTTTATCTGGAGCACTGCCTCGCTCTGGCAGAGTACAAATAATATCGAGTAGAGTCACTCAGCAAAATCGTTTTGATGTTTTTGCATCAAACGCAAAAGCCGCCGGACACCTGCAGAACGGTATAAATCAGCGAGCAGTATGTCGGGAGAGATTCAAAAAGTATTCGGTATTATTTCAACGCGACCCATTTTTGTTTTGTAAGGGTGTGGAACCGTTATTGGCACCCTACCGGCAGCAGGGAGGGTAGTGTGGGTAGTGGGTCTTCCTGCACATATTCTATGCAGGAAGCTACCCACTAAACCACCAACGTCGATGTAAGGCTAAGCATTTCTAGCCTTACCACATGCGCTTACGGACCTGTCTAGGCCTGTCTAGGCAGCGCTTATGTTACCATGGACCTTTTTGCCGCTTTGTGCTGACTCATCTTTTCGTCGTGGTCTAATTTGGGAATTTTGGTCGTCTACTTTTCCTTTTTTACTTTCCTTTTTTACACTGTACATGTTGCTGTTAGCGCTAGGTCTTCAGACAATGATTACATCAACTTCTTTCGTCGTTTAGTCGAGTTTAACTTAACTCAATCTATTTACCTATCTACTATTTACATAAGTTATTTACATATCTACTATTTATAGGGTAGTTACATAGGTAGTACCTTGTGGTGAGTTTGCATTGCTATGTAGGTAAATTTTTTGCCACATGCAGACTCATTATTTACACAATCATTTATTTCATTAGGTTATTTACATAGTCACTTTTGTGTATGTTACTCTTCCTTGTTAGTGGAGATGATTATTTGCCACCATTTATCCTTATTTTTTCGTTCAGTCTTCTGAAAGTTCTTTAAAGGTCCATAGGGTGCTCGATAGGGTGTCTTTAGGTCTTCTATATAATTTTTTCCCGATGTGGTTTTTTGGTTCATAGTCCAAAAGCTATTTAAAATCGCCGCATTCGTGCTTATCTATTAATTTAAAGAACTTTTCACTTTTGTTATGTAGAAATCTACTTATTGGGACCCATTTACTATCCTTTTTGGATGTCTTTATTTCTTACATACCATGGGGCTCCAAGAGACCTTCTAACCAAGATGTTGTCAAACGATTTTATCTTACATAAGTGTGTTTTTGCTGCCATCCCCCATACAGGCGATCCATAGGACAACTGTGCCCTGACTATGGCTTTTATTATTATTAATTTTGTTTTCAGTGCCATACTACTCCTTCCTCCCACCATCCAGTAAAGTCTAAGCCACGCAGTCCTAGCTTTCGTGATCGCTATGTTTATATGTTTTATCATAGACATCTTTGTGTCCATCGTGAGCCCAAGGTATTTGACCTCAGATTTCCATGGGCTTAATTCTTCTTGTATGATGATATTTTTGCGGGTATGCAGCATTCTCTTCTGAAACAATATAGCCTGCGTTTTTGTCGCATTTATTTTAATTTTGTTTCTAGCCGCCCATTTTACATATATACTTATCCATGTTAGCCTGAAGATATTTAGTTATTAAATCGGGGCTTCTACTTCTAAATAGGAAGACAGTATCATCGGCATACAGCCCTGAAAAGATCCTCGGGTCGCTTTTGAAATCGCTTATAAAAATTGAATATAGCAGAGGCCCAAGGACTGTGGTACTCCAGCATTGATCTCATTCTTCGAGGATAGGTCTGCTCCCACCCTTACCTGAAAGGTTCTATTCTCTAGGTAGCTGTTAACCAATTTGCACATCCTCAGTGATATTCCCGCCTGCATCATTTTGTAGATGGATGCCACAGTTTATCAAAGACTTTTTCGATATCTAACATTATGGCTCCTGTGGCCATATGCAGGTTAAATCCTTCCGAGATAAATATTCGCTTATTCTGACTAGTTGTTGTTCAGCTGAATGTCCAGCTCAAAAGCCGAACTGACAGGACGGGATTAACTTTAGTTCCTCTAGGATCTTCAATAGTCTCTTCTTGATGGTCTTCTCAATGATTTTACTTAGGGTGGGCAGCAGACTTATCGGACGGTAACTTTCTGGAAACGTTTGATCCTTCCCAGGCTTGGCTATCATGATGACGCAGGAATTCTTCCACGCTTATGGAAAGTAACTAAATTTTTGAACGGCATTAGCTAGGTTGGCCAAAAAAGCAAAGCCTCTTTTTGGTACTTCCTTTTGCATCTTGTTTTTAATGCCCTCAATCCCTGGTGCCTTTTTTGTTTTCAAATGTCTAACTATTTACCTTATTTCAGATGGGGTTACAAAGTCCTCGATTTTAGCCATTGGCTTTAAAATTCCCAGATGTCTGACCGTTCTTTTTGCACTAACCTCGTACTGCAGATCTTCTTCCTCGTCCTCATTATTCCTAAAGGTATTTTCAAGCGTCATTGCGAAAGCGTTAGCTTTTTCTTCTCTAGTGTAGGCCATGCCAGCCAGTCCATGAATTTGAGGAACTTTATGCACTCATTCCTCAAAGCCTTCGCCACCTTCCAGGCAGAAGTGTCATCTATATTTAATTTATTAATTTTTGACTCCCATACTTTATTCCTATGTAACTTCAAAGAATTCTTTAACAATCTTGAATGTTCGTTTAGCCTCATCTTGGTGTCTCCGCTTCTATTGGCAATGTATAGACTTCTTAGTTTTCTATTTTCTCTTATTTGGCTACTAAGAAGAGGGGGTAACGTGTCTATTGACCCTTTAGTCACTAATTTTGTTATTGTACATTTATTATACGCGTCTATTAATGATTTGTAACATTTTCTATGGCCTTTTCTATGTCCTCTTCATTTTTAATTTGATGAATCTGTAAGTCGTCATTAATTTGCTTTTTATATTTGATCCAGTTGGTAACCGAGAGTTTCTTGATTAACTTAGAAGGACACAGTACACAATCTCAGGGCGTTGGCACACCGACGGTATACTGTCCCTCGTAGCAGAGCCACCGAGGGCCACGAACCAGATTGATCCGGATTCGCTTCGACGCCAAACACTGTCGGAAAAATTGGAAATTTGTCTCCAGTGAACCTACCGTATACTTATTTATACCGTGGCTCTGGAATGCACTTCCGAATAACGTCTTTCCCGAAAACTACAACGTACAGCGCTTCAAGTCCAACGTCCACCGTCTCCGAACACGCACCGCTCGTTGAGTGGTATAGGATTTTCCTTTTATGTGTGTGCAGAACATAAAAAAAACATGTTTCATATAACACACGTTAAGTATACCTTTGATACCTGATGTACGTAATTGTATACATATGTTTCATAAATCATTTCCTATTTCAAACATTAGTTTTGTGAGATTCAAACGAAGAGTTCATAATAATGCACATACCTTTCTTGCAATATACTAGACTGGTGTCGTCCTAGGTCTAGTGTGAGAATACCACATTTTGACATTTCAGAGGCTATCATGATGAAGCGCACACGAGGTAAGTAATAAGAAATCTTGTGTCATCGATAAAATGTTATGAATAAATTGAATTTTAGAGAATGACTGATTTGGAGTTGAGCAACGATGAACAAGGAGGAGATGAATTAAATTCATTCAAAACACTTAAGTACATCAAATATTGTTTGTGTAGGAGCCGACAAATTTGGCGCAAACATTTTTGAAATTCTTGAGTTCCGTTGGAATGATGAAGATAATTGCCTTTTATTGTCCTTATTTGTAGGGACAGTGAAGCGGTCAAGATGTAATGATATTATAATTTAAAAGGATGCTTTAAAATTATGTAAAGTGATTTCCGTATCTCTGATATAGTCTGGAATGGATTAGACCGAATCAGTGATGAGTCCGAAATACTAAGCACTTTAGAGTATTTTCAAAAATATATAAATTATGATAAGTTCGAAAAAATGCCAAGCTATACGAATGGGTATGCCTATCTCAAAAATGGTGATTTGAAACCAACGAATTCAGCCGAAATAAAAAGCCTATTTGGTTTGCACATTTCCGGGGGTTGCCTAAAGTTTCCAAAACTTCAGCTGTTTTGGGATAAGGCTTTATGCATAAATCTCTTTAGAGACATAATGAGTAGAGATAGATTTTCTGAACTAACTTAGATTACTTAAACAACTTGGAGATGCCAGAAAATTGCTGGTAATTTGTACAAAGGTGCTCCCTTGATGCCATTAGAAGTCGTTGCACAGAGTTAGAAGTGGAAGAAAAATGCATTGACGAGCAAATTGTGCCATCTGTTAATTAAGCAATACGTGAAAGAAAAACCAACTCCATGGAGTGTGAAAATGCTTCGTCTAATATTTCATGCATTTGACTTTGCTGTTGCCAGCAGTTGGTTTTGGTAACAGTTGGTTTAGGTGTGTAATCGACTACAGATTTTAAAAAAAAATCAGATGAGTTTTTTAGATTTTCGCCTATGTAACACCAACCTAAACCTATAAATATGTCAAAAACTTTAAATCAATATTATTAACAACTGAAAAATTCTCCGTTGCCATGGTAATGGCAAAGCAGCCACCTCTGTTATGAGATAGATTTTCGAAAAATACATTACCTAGTCATATTTATTGTAGATATCTATGCATTAAACTCATAAAGGCGTCTAAATCAAGTAAAGAAAAATCCAGGTCCGTATTTAAAAATCCGAAACTGATCAGGTTTAAAAAGTGTTGTTGTTACCATATTGTTGAAGACAAACAATTATTATCATCCTAATAAATTTATTTCACCAAAATTTCACCGATCCTCTAACTCTTACGGTTTCAGAGACCCCAAAGATGAGGTTAAATGTGATGTCGTCCCTTGGCGTACGGCGTAATAACTGAAAAATTCGAAGTCGTTCACATTACAAAACCGGGATTTTTGCGCATCAGTTAGGCACAGGAATGAAAAAAATAATAATATTAAACTCGTTATCTAAAGTTGAAAGTTTGAATTAAAATGCATGATAAATAAACGTACCTACTACACCATATCGTGTTTATTCAGCTTTAGGATGGAACTTTACTCGCATAATAATTTAAAAGGTTTTTAATATTTTGCAATATTTATATCTATAATTATTCTGCCCAATATAATGGGAATCTTATGGATATACTTTTGCATAAAGTAATGCAAAATGTTATATAATAATAATTATAGATGAATTCTAATTTGTTAAATCTAGATATTCACACTAGGGCAGTAATATCATCTGGCGATACAAATAACATCGGATCCAATAAAACATTAAGACAATAATATTAATATTATGATCACCAGTAATAATGGAACAGTCAAGAATACCATAAAATTCCCTAGTCTGATGCATAAAATTTCCACTTCTACTTCATTTATTTGTCAATGAACAACACAACACAAAAACAAAATAAAGTGTTTTTATACAATATAAAAATTTCAAAAGTAAATTATACTAATAAAATTACGCCAAAGCAAAATAAATAATTAAAAAAAAAATAAAAGTAAAAAAATTAAAAAAAAAACATACTCATATTAATAACGCCAATCATCTGAAAAACGATAAAAAAATTAAAGTTTGTATTTAAAAAAAAAAGTTGATGATGATCCCTTGAAGACGAAACGTCGGATTTCAAACTGGGTACGACTATTGTATAGAGCGGAAAAAGTGGCAATGCTAAAGTGCAATTCAATTTGAAATCCGTTTTTAAATAAGCCCAGGAAAAAAATAAAACAATTCTTCGATTTTTTCCGGATATCTCCGGAAATACTCGGAATTTTAAAGCTTTGTAAACGGCATATTGTTAAGCACCTAAATGCGCAATTTTGCCCTAATTTGACCGACACTGTATCCTTTACGGTTTTCGAGTTCCCCATACATAGACACGGAATCGAGCCACCCTGTACATTAAAAACTAAAACTTAAAATTTTCCGTATGCGTCTCAAGTAAACAGCAGTTTAGTTTAAAATCAGCTGCTAGTTCCGTCTATAAAATTATTGATATTACCTAGTGCAATTTTGCAAGATATTCTAATTAGCCCAATTTTCGTATGAGAACAGCCTCGATCATTTACTTCGCATGCTTCATTTATTAATTTATCGGTTCAAATTGTTCCCACTGTTAAATCAATGAATAAAACTATTTCTGCTGGCTGAATCCATCATAAAAGGTATAAAAATATCCAATAAAGGTTATTATATTATTTAACTGATGTTATTAAAAGATATGCTAATCTAATTATAGTAACTAAATAGTCTTTTAGTGGCTATTCTGCAATCTTAAGAAATTATTAATATTACACTGTATTTGGTTTACCTTTTGAGGTTTATTTAAAAGGTTGGTACCTTTGAGACTATTTGAAATAATTATTGTAAATATTGATATACTTGCATTTTGAGAAGTACATACTTTCAAAATAGTCATTTGAATTACGAAATCAGGAACGTGGTTTCCATATCAACCTTAAACAGAACAACTAATATCATCCAAATTAATCCAAATTTGTAGTGATGATAATAGTTTGTAACGTTTAGATTATAGCTATTGAAAGAACGTTTTGTTGCTGTCGAAGATGAAACAACATATTTTAATAAAGCAGCTCTCAATGATTAAATGGCCACTCAATGCGGAGGTCGGAGGTACCAATTAGAAACACTGCTATGGAGAAATAATTTGTGTGAAAGTTATGGGAAAGGACAATACTGCAACAGGTTTATATGCTTTATTCAATTTTGTATTAAAAGTACAAGACACTTTTATCACAAAAATGTTATGCCATACTAAACTTCTTTAGGCATTACACCAGGCATTACATTTCCACAGTTATAATATTTGATTGGCTATGGATTTATTCCTTGAGATAATGTATTGTATAATCTATATTTCCTTGCAAAATTCTTTGATGTGTGAGTGAGTAATTAATTGCTAGCCGACATTCTTCATTTTCTATTGTACCTTACATTGCGTAAATACAACTTATGTTTTTCCTGGTTATATTAAGTAAGCTTATTTCTGATATATGTTTAGATTTTTTACAAATATTCTTCTCGTTAATTGAAGTGGACATAAAATTATATTCGAATGATATACACTTTTGCGAAGATCTAATTGAACCTGTAGGATAACCAATAAATAATTAAGTAAAGGAAAGATAAAGTTTCTGAGAAGCCGGGCGAAAATCGAATTGAGCGACGCGCCTACGTGTTGTCAAGGATATAAGCAGTGCCGGAGATTTGCTTGTTAGAT
Organism: Pissodes strobi; assembly: GCA_016904865.1. Classification (NCBI taxonomy): domain Eukaryota; kingdom Metazoa; phylum Arthropoda; class Insecta; order Coleoptera; family Curculionidae; genus Pissodes; species Pissodes strobi. The sequence continues at coordinate 84,480 of MU183881.1, read as the reverse complement.
AATTTTTCCAATTAATAGAGGCTTTACGCAACTCTAAAAAATTATACATAATCGAATAACATTACACCACGCATGCGTGATGCCGATTTCTGTATGTTCTCATTTAGGTCCGACGTATCAGTATCTATTTATATCTAAAATGCAAGCTTATCGAATCCAGGGTTGAGTAACAAACAGATCAGTAAATTATTTATCTGATGTCACAAAATGTTTGAATGACTTCAGTACACACACCTTGTATAGACTTGAACTTCTCTGACATACGAGTAGATAATGACTCAAGGAATGAAGAAAAATCTTTAGAAGCTCTAAGTATAAAAGTCATTGCAATAAAATAAAAAACTGAAAGTAGTCAAAGATGATTTAGACGCGACCGATTGCGCCGGGTTTGATTTCCATAATGCCACGCCAGCTTACAATTACCAGCAACCAATTTAGTTTCCAAAAACCCACAAGACGCGTGCTTGGTCATTTACATATTGTGTACAACTATTTCTAACCTTATAGAGATATTTCTTGGTATTTTCATGTTTTAAAATGTGACATATTTTCTAGGAGTCATTTATGTGTTTTTGATATAAAAGACTATTATTTGTTGTGAGAAATATTTGAAAAATGTTATAATAAGTTCATAAAATCAGAAATTATACCAATATTTTTCAAATAAGATTTCGTTAAAATTTAGATTTTGTACCTATAAGCTGCATTTATGTTATTTTTTTGCAGTAGCCAGGACATTTTCGGGGGGCATAAGTGAGGGCAGAAGATTAATAGTTATGAATTAGTTGAATGATAGTAGACGCTGAGAAAAGGAAATTAAGATGGCTGCTCGGCAGAACCGTCGCAAGTATTATTTATGTATGCATACGTACGTGTGCTTAGAAGGACTTTCTGGTGAAGCTGATATATTCGTTTTAATAGATATAAATAATCTAACTATCTATAACAACGCTTTTACAGATCAGTTTTCTAAATGAGATGAGGCTAATTTTAAATAATTTAAAAGTATACAACTAAAATAACCAAGATGTAACAGCAACAGATATAATATGTAAATTTAGAAAATGTTGAATGGTTCAAATTAAAATATGACAACTTCGTTTAAAGGCAGGTTTCAGATATTTAAAAACGAGACGAATTAACCAAGATTAGAGAACTACTTTGACCTCATTAGGCAGCAGTGGGTAATTCTGTGTATCGTACCTATTCAGTTCGAAAGAGCTGTCAGAATGTCACTCCATCAAAATATGCTTCATTCAGAACATATTAATTGCGAGGAAGATATAGGTGGTATATTTATGACCAAACAAACCTCTAAAAAATTTATATGAAGCCAAAATAACCCCACCAATTGTCAGCAAGGTATTAATAGTGTCTGATAAGGATTGCGCAATATATTTTAGCTGAAGAAGCAAATTCACCGATTTACTTTGAACATATTTAGTAAAACTATAGTTAGAATTTTAGACCAATATGCTTAAGTATTTGTCAACACAGTCGAGAAAACCAATGAAACAAGTTAGAAGATCTATTATTTCATTATTAACTGACCCTATGAGCGAATACCCCATATTCAACTCCATAACACCCGATAAGAAAACCCATGGTGCAATACTTGTGCGGACGCCTCGGCGGACGCTAACCGAATCTACTTCACCGACATGAAACGTTCCGACAAAATGTTCTCACCTGGTCTAGGTTATTAGCGCCAGCTGTAAAGTATATATGAGAAATTGAAAACTAAACTAAAGTCTAAAGAATAATTGGTTACATAATTAATAAAACATGGTATTGTGATAGGTTACATTCGAATAATAAAAACATACTAGGAAACGTTTTTAAAATTATTTACTTGATTTGAAATTTAAAGATTATTCAAAATAGGCAAATAATGCTAAAAAATATGATATACACTTTACGCAGAAGAATGATACAATTTTATTTTGTTTGAACGTTAACGTGGCTAGAAAGCGCCTTATATCACACGCGTGTTGTTACATTGTTATCCAGATTATTTGGTACATCAACACAACTTCCATAGAATAAATGACTGGGTAAAATTAAATTGTAGATATGCGGAAAAATACATTACATCATTAATAAATAAAATAAATACAATGAAAAGACTCAGGACTCTCCGTTTTTAAATCAACCATTATTTAGTATGTATTTAGCTCTGAAGAGCTGATGTTTTCTTAACTTGGACTAGCTTCAAGATCGAAAGTATTTATCTGGGAGCAAATAATATTGCAAAAAGGAGTACAAAGAGTAAGACAAGAAAGTCCAAAGCAAATAATTTTATCCTTAGTTTAAATATTTTGTGTTCTGTAATGAGTACACAATGTATGAAATTTTTGAAGGACAAAAATATTCTTGGAATTTATTTTGTTTGAACCAAATCACACTTTAAATTGATTTGATTTATTAAATACACATTCGGAAAATATTCGGGCTTTCATCTCGTGATGTTTTCTTAAATGTATTAAGTGATGTTGACACGTTTTTAATATGATGTATTAGTAATAATATGCGCGCCTATGCCTTCATATTAGACTGTACGCAATGATCAAATCGATAGCAGCTGTAGCACGGAGCTGAAGTGACGCACTTCGATGGGCAGTCCCCCTGTCTCCCTTCCAGAAGGAAGGCCACGTGGGGGAACACGTGCGACGTCCGCCCCCGCGAAAATCATTCTGAATCGTGCGGAGGAAAGCTACTCAAATTTTAAGGTTCTCAATGCTAGGAGACGTTTTCCAAATGTTTACTTGAATATTTTATAACTGGCTGGGGGTATTGCTGGACACTACTCTTTTGCGTGGGCCACCATTCTATGGATTTGTGTGAAGGGCGTTGTCTAGGAAAAGGGAATACATTCTTTTTTAGTACATACAGGGTGGTCCACCGAGGTTTTCAGTCTTATGATGCAGAAAACAAAAAAAACGCTCGAACCCGTGAACCTTAATTTCAAAGGGGTCATATTTTTTGGTATAATCAATCCAATAACGACCCAAGCAGTTATAATAAAATAAATGTTACCTTTATAAAATTCAGTTAGTTCAAAAAGTAAACGAAGTATATTACGATCGGTGTTTTGTAATTTTGTGAGATTATTAGTGAACGAATTACTAACAATCAAAATTATCTTTATAACATTTCTTTTTCTGATGAGTGTTCTTTCTACCTAAATGGCGAAGTTAACTGCCATAATTGGGGGTATTGGTCTCTTTCCAAACAATCAGAGATTTTTTCGTGAAATTGGCACCCAACGACCAGAAAAACTAAACCTTTAGCTAGGAACTTTTGGAGATCATATCGTTGGTCCATTCTTTTAACCTGAAAATCTTAACGAATAAATCTAATACTATACTATCTATCTATATGTACTATGTTTATTAGAAAATGCCACTGGCCCAGCTTTAATACAAATAAGTGAACAAGATAACCCCACCGTGCCGAAGACATTATTTTTAACACGATTGGGGCTTCTCCAGATTACGCGGCGCCTGTAAGAGAGTTTTTAGATGAAACATTTTCAGAACGATGGATTGGGAGGAGAGGACCACTGAATGACCTGCACGTTTCCCAGATTTGTCTCCGCTAGACTTTTATGTGGCCATTTAAAGACCAAAATTTATGCAACACAACCTGCATTATTTGAAGACTTGCGACAACGTATTGTAGATGAATGTAATCTTATAACTCCAGGAGTGCTCAATAATGTTAGAGAACAATGTCTCTACTACTGTATGAAGGTCGATGGTGGGCATTTTCAACATCTCACAAATTGAAATAATTGGTAAGTAAATTTGATGACATCACTTTTCAACCTTAATTTCTCTATATTTGTTCACCCCAAAATCGAAAAAAAAGGTGGCATTGCAAAGTTAATTGAATGCTCTGGATGATGATATAATATAATACCCCTTTCCATTTGAGATTTTCAGGGTGAAAATTACCGACGCGACGCTTAGAGTTTAAACCTGTGGCAATACATCAAAAAATATGACCCCTTGAAATTAAAGTTTTTTTTTTCTACTGCATTAGATAGAAAACTTCGGTGGAAAGTTTTAGGTTGGTCACCCATATGAAACCAAACTTAAGGAATGGGTCATAAACAGCTATTGATTTCGGATGGAAATTCAAGACTGACTCAAATTTGCCTTGGTAAAAAGTTGCTTTGTGTTTGGTCAGTTAATTGTTTATCTTTCTCTTTCTTATTTGAGTCTCATTATCTAGAGACATTTTGTTAGGAAAACTTTACTGGAGTGCAGCAATATTATTTGATATGAGACAGTTTAATCTAAAAATTGTGAAGTTTTTAGTGTTCATACTTTAGAAACTGAACTTTTATAAGATGGATTGTAAGATTCAAAAGTCTTGAAATTCGCAGATGGGATTCCATGTTTCTACTTTTATCCACATTTGATAATACCTTCATTGATTGTAAGTGTTCCATCACGTGTAGATTCAATCCCCATCCGTTTAAGACAACAGTTGTCTTAAACAGTTACTGTTTTTATAGTAAATAATTATAATGAACGTTTGATAGCTAACAGTTACTCGATCACTGATAATGCCTAAGGTAAAACTATGTAAAGACAGTCTCTATACGTTGGTTTTATAACGTTTGTTTGTTTGGTGAATACTATTCGCATTTTTATGAACTTTTGGTTAAGAACAGTTATAACATATTGGGTTGAGAAGTTCTTTTACTATAGATCCTTTCTTAACATAGATTTGTTTATGGTGGCTTTCAAGGATTATCTTAAATGTCAAAATTGAAGGCACGTACCAAATCTGCATCGTGTATTGTTTCTGTCTGTCGTCTGAAGAGTGGCTGTTTAAAACGAGTATTGCTGCCTGCAGTAGCGGATCCAGATTTAGTGTCGGGCCAGGGCTGAATTATCCATTAGACAAATTAGTCAATGTGCCATAAGGGCCTACTGAATCGATTAAACATTAAACAATCGTAATAAAACAATTTGAAGTAAAGGAATATTATAGAAGGTTAGTTATTAAGAAATATTTATTTATAAAAAGTAATATTACCTAAAACTATAAAATTTAAAATATTTATTCCACTGCCCACATAATATTTATGTATATCTCGTATCAAATACAAAAGAAAATAAGTATAAAAACTCGTTTGTACGAAAAGCCCGTATCATAAGGCCATTTAGGACTTTCTGTAACATATTTAAACTAAAAACAACATAACTTGCCTTTATCAGTTTAAACTTCATAAACCAATATTTTTCGTCAAAAAAATATTGTCTTAAAACCTTTTCATACTTTTGTTTCAACAGTATTTGGACGAGCGTTTTAAAACTAACAGATTTATTAGCAATACATTATTAATTTTTTTTTAAGTTCATGACAGTGAATGAAATCTAAATATCGGATATTTTTAAACTGGCAAATTTGTTAAATCAATCTTGTGTGTTTACTAACTACTATAGTTTGAATTAGTTGCTTCAAACGATATTTGAAAGAAGCTAAATTTTAACAAAATATGTGCAATAAATGGGTAAAAAAAAGATAATGTTTAACCACTTTATGCAGCACGTTTTCACTAAACATTTTAATACAATTTAAATATTTCTTTTGTTCACTGCAATGGATGATGGCGCTAAACCCCCTTCCTGACTAAAACTTAATATATTGTTATGTAGTCAATCAAAATAAAACCATAAAATCAACTTTGGCAAAATAACAATAAATAGTTATAGAAAAAATATAGAAACAATTGATTTGCCTAAATATTGACATAAGTATTTCTTGCTCAGTCTGTATGTAGCCTAATATATAAATCTAAATGCATCTTTGGTAATTCAACACTAATCTTTAGCTTAGACTATAAAGTAATAAAGCAATAAAATATAAGAAAAAGTCTCAAGAAAATAAAAACAATACAAAATCTTGATTTAGCTAAATAAATAATATTTATATATTATAGAAAAAATCTCTATAAAGAAGCTATATTTAACATAAACTTGTAACTTGTTTTTTTCTTAAAAGGCATCATATACCTTTTACTAATTTTGATTTGGAAACATTTGGACAAATTTGAATAAATTTGGAAACATTTGACTGCTTTACCTCAATATTTTTCAAATTTAAGGTCTTTAAATATTTTTAATTCTTCACAGTTTGCTATTATTAATCGCCATTCTGTATCAAGTTCTTGAACGTCTTGAACTAATTGGGAAAATAGATTAACACTTTGCGAAATTGAAGGTGTTTTGTCACGAAGAACATGTTCTGGGCTAAACAAGGCACAAAACTCACAAGCAGAGTCATTAAAAGAAAGTCTTTTATTTGGCTGCTTAGTTCAGTATAAAAATCTAAAGTACGTAGTCTATTTTTTTTTTACATCCGTTTGGTCAATATTTAAATTAGTAAGAAGTAGCTGAGCATTAGCACCAACATACATTTCTTCTGAATGGAGAAGATTTTTCGGGCTTTTGAGATCAATTAGATCCAAAGAAGTTTGGTCAATGTATCCTTTTTTTAAGAAATTTCATAAAATTGATCTATACAAACCTTTAATCATTTTAACTTTACAATGTTCGCTTTGAAACTCAACCGTCAATTTATTGACAATTTCTGATATGTACGATAAGAAATTAAAATATACCTTAATCACAAGATGTTTTAGAATTTCTAGAATAATCTCATCACTTTTTAAATTTTCTTCTAACACTGCATCTTGAAAAACTAAAAGCAATGACTCCCAGTGCTGTAAAATTCTGTTCACCTAAAGCAAAAACAAAAAAAAAACTGAAAAGATCATGAGATTATGAGAGTGCAGGAAAAAAACCAGATATGTCACATTTTGTTAAAAAATCGTTTGGAACATTAAGGTAAAATTGACTCAGTTTGAAAACGAAGTGACATTTCTGGTTCTTTCCCTGTACCCTAGAAATTTGATATTATGAAATTTCTTAAATACCTACATGAAGAGATAACTATCTTGTCTGACTTGGTCTCAGCATTCGATGGGGTTTCTCTTCCAAAAAGGTCGGAAACTCTGTTAAAAACAGCTGCCGTTTGGTGCTATTGGAAAAATAGTTGTATATGCCTGTGACAAACTCTTCCAGTGATCTTGGTAATTTGCTAGCGACTGCTGATGAGCATACGTGGAAGCTATGGCACACATATCCCAATACAAAAACATTTGGATTATCTCTTGAAAAAGGGCCATGACTCCATTAATATTCTCCATCATAACACTGACATTATCTGCTGCCAAGCCAATAATTTGGTTTGTATTAATGTCATTTCTATTCAAATGTGCTATTGTTTCTAGATATATTTCTTGTGCCGTTCCCTCTGAAATTTCCAGCAATCCCAAAAAATTATCACTCACTTTTTGCGATTATCATAGAACCTAGCAACAATAATTAATGTTTTTTGAGTGCTAATATCCGTATAATTGAAAAGCTGGTAAATCACTAATTTTTCTGTCAAAGTTTGTATTGCCCCTGCTGCAAAACAATCTTTTGTTATCAATGGGACCTTTTGTCTGCAAATGACCATATCTTTGGGAATTTGCGAATCAGGGCAAACTGATTGCAAACATGTAGGCAAATGATCCATTAAAAGAAAAGCAAATTATGTTCATGCAAAAACATAATACTTTTCATCTCTGCCTGGTAGGCATTAATTGCCCTGTTGTTTTTTGTATCTGTTGCAGCAAAGGTTTCAATTTTGGGGATATTTGTGTATCGATTTTATACCTACAGGGTCTCCCAAAAGTTCCAAAAATCAAAATAACAAACAACACTTCCAAAGTCAAGCCGAGCTTAAACGCACATAACACAATATAAACGCAAACGCAATAAAACGGCAGATTTTCCAAACTGAAGGCGTAATCGTATTCATTGGAACGCTGATTTCGATCCGATTTTCTCCATCTCTATCTGATTCGTTAAAAGATCGTATTAGAAAAAGACAAAGCTACTAATTGGCTAGATAGTTGATGTAAACGGAATATGAAATCTTTTCCAAATACCTCAATGCGCAGGCTCAAAATATGAGCACGACGTTTCTATTGGTTCGACGTTCAACTATTAGCTTCAAAGCCCGTCGAGAGTTGAATAACTGCTTCGGTACGGTATAAGCTGTAATTAAATATGGCAAACCAAAGTGTGTGAACTTATGAGGAATATCCGCCATCTGTGTCGGGACAATCGACTACGCGATTATTAACATTTCTTTAGGCCGATTCAAGCGTGTGATAGACTGAAAGATGATGGAAATTGCTCAGCCCGCGCTTTAAGAACATATAGTGACGAGGCGCAGTGGTGAGATATTAATCACACCAGAACCAGAGGCAAGCAAGCTTCACATACGTAACTTGATATTACGCCGAAAAGCACATAGAAAGTGCATTTTTTGTGTTTTTTTAATGTTTCCATTCATTTCAGAAAAATCATTGAATAATAAATCGTGTAATTTTGTATATGTTATTGCAGCTGTATTTTTTATTAGAGCTTGTTTTCTCGTATTTGACAAAAAATATACAAATCAATGCCGTAATAGAGAATAGAGACTAAAACCTCATAATAGATAGTTTACATAGAAACGTTGAGAAACACCATGGTAATATACAGAGTTAAAACCTATTTGAAAAGATTAAATAAAAAGTCAGTTTCGCATTTAAAGAAAAAGTTGATGTTAGTGACTCCTAGGTAAAATGATGGACACAGATTCTAGTCACTTTTTTTTTATAGTGAAAAAATAATTAAGCTTTTTGTAAGAAATATTTTTGTCTAAAATATAAAGCTTACGAGATGTTTGAAAAAAAATGATAGCTCGTTAACTTTCTTCAATATTAAAAATTTTGTCGTTTCAAAGGATCAATAGTGGTAAGTATTGAACTTACTTTTACTTTTTCGTGTCCGAGTCCATATTACAATTTGTCAGCCCAGTATCGAGCTACGTCCAGAGCATTATTCTTAGCAAGCCATAAATCTTCGAGGGAACATGAGCTTGGGCAGTTCTTGCAAACCAGGAGATGTTCCATAGTCTGTGTCGCCCCACAGTCGCATTTGACATCCTGTTCATTAATAATTCCCCATTTTGCGAGGTTCGTCTTTACAGGGGCAACTCCGGTTCTGAGACGGTTGAGGAATTTCCAGCTCTTCCAGTCCAGCCTGGAGCCTGCTGAGTGCTCTTGTTTTAAGGGGAAGACTTCTGGTGGATCTATCGGTACTGTGCTCAGAAAGCCTCTGCGTGATTTTAATCGCCTCACCGGCTCGGGCGCCTTATAGAGAGGGTGACGGCTATCAAATGTTTGCCTAAATCTTTCGGTGTGTTCAATAGCTAGTCGTCGAGTTGTTGGTGGTTCGCACCCAGCAGCTTTATAGAGTTTATCCAGCGGAGTGGCCCTCATGCAGCCAGTCATAAGCCTGCATGTCTCGTTAACTGCAGCATTGATAGATTTGACATGCACAGACCTATTCCACACCGGGCAAGCATACTCCGCTGTAGAGAAACATAGTGCTTCAGCCGTTGTTCTAATCACGGAGGGGTGGGCTCCCCATTTACTTCCCGTTAAGTTCTTGAGGAGCTGGTTCCTAGACGATACCTTTCGTCGGGTCTTATGACAGTGGAATTTATACGTGAGGGATCGGTCCAGGGTTACTCCTAGATATTTCGGTTGGGGTGTGTGTTCTATAGTAAAGCCGTCCCACTGGATCTGTAATTTTCTTCCGGCGGCCTTGGTGTTCAGGTGGAAGGCGCATGCCTGAGTTTTTGACGGATTGGGTTTCAGGGAGTTTGCTTTATAGTAGGCTGACATCCGTAGTAGGGCATTTTGTAATATCTCTTCAACAACCGGAAAGTTTTTCCCTTGAGCTGCGATGGCCAAGTCATCGGCGTAGAGGAAGTGCTCAGTGTCACCAGGAGTGGGTTGGTCATTGGTGTATATGTCGAGACGGCTAATCCTTCCACCACCCAGTCCTACACTACAAAGGTAAGTATTGAAATATTCCCTAAGCAGTATTTAATTCTCTACCATGTCATATACCGAAACTGAGACGTTTCGATGAAATATAGATACGAGTTATTTGCAGAGTTGTGATTTTTTGGTTTAATTTAATTTAGAAAAAAGTAAATAAAACTGATATTTATTTGATATTATAGTTTGCTTGCCTAGCAAATAAAGGTTTTATGACTATTAAAAAAAAAAACAAATCTCAAATACTTTGCAAAAGCTCTATATAATTAAAAACATCTGAAAATAAAGACTGACTAATATACAATAAATATGTCAATATACAGGGTCTCATTTAAATTAACCCATGAAAAATTTAGTGCCCGGTGTATTAAATTAAATATTTCAAAAACTGAAGCCAATCCAAGAGATTTTTATGTTTTAAGTTTTTTCGTCACCCCTACAGATCGTCTTCTTACATGCAGCCAGGTGCATTAATGCAAAATATTACGTCTAAATATAAAATTTATCCTATATTTTAGATCATCTTATTGGTATAAATGAAGTGTTTTGCTCTGTTAGTAATTTGATAGATTTATTCTTGTTTTTTTCTTTTTTATATGGTATTATGTTATACAATGCATAACACTCGGCTAGATAATAAAATAAACCAGAAGTCCAATACACAAATAAACTTAGATTGTAATTTTATTTTATTAGAATTTTATATATTCGCCATTTGGTCGTTCGCTATTTCCACCACTTCCGCTCGTTGTATGTGGATATAAAATTAATTTTAACTCCCTAGAAAAAAATGTGCGCCCGTCAATGCTAATTATTACCTAATGCATCATTAGCTTATCAACGAACTTAGTCAAAATTCCAGCGGCTGTTGTCCGACGGACTTGTCAATACTTACTGGACTATTAAAATACCATAAGATTAACGGGAATCTATGTATAGATGGATATTTCTGTTTTGTTTATGTCTATAATTAACATTAAAATTTTGTTCAGGCAAGTCTGCTTGTGTGTGGAACTTAGGCAGGTCAAAAATACTCAAAAAGCCTCGCTTGTATACGAGTACTGAAATAAAACTTATATTTTGAGCGTGTTGTGTGATATTATTCTGGATAGAAATTTAGTGGGTAGCAAGCGGCAGAACGGTTTGCTGGGGCCCCCTTTCAAAGGGGCCCAGTGTGGGGCTCGAGACCCTTAAGTGCCTTAATATCGGCTACGTCGGCGTCTGTTTGTCAAGCATCTTTTCTTGCATGTGTGTGCGATGATACAGTTCGGGCCAGTGCTTCAACATAGTGTCGACACGGACCGGATTCAGGATTTTTTGCTGGCGGAGAAAATCTGGTTAATCCACTAACATATTAGTTCACTCGGCAAAATAAGGAGGAGGCATTCTGTGGACGTTGAAGCCTTGGTCGATTTGATCATAATGTAATGTAATTGGGTAGTTCTTAAAATACATATTTCATTGAAACTTTTTTAGAAAGTCTTGTAAATAAATGTTGCTTGTTATGTTGGGTCGGCAAAGTCCGAAGAAGTTTTAAAAACTAATGTCTATGTTACTAACAACTTTTTAGTTTTTGTGTATGTCTCTTTGCTCGGAATTCAGGAATGGATATTCCGATCTCTCAAACTTTTGAAGAAGAAGAAGAAAAGTATTAGAATTGTTTAAATTAATTTACAGAAAAATAACAGTAGCTCATTGGCTGAAAATGCCCATATTGTTAAAAACATACACTGTGGCAAATTTTGATTATATCAGAATTATCAAATCCCGACTTACGTATCAGTATATTTAAGTACAGCCTCAGATGACCAAAATGCATTACCAAATAATATTTAAATAAGTAATGTTTATTACAAAGCAAGCCCCAGATTAACGAAATAAACATTTAAATGAATGAATCAGGTCTTAACATTAAAAGGAAATAAATCCATCTTAAAATAACAAAATCACTTACAAAATTAGCGATGTATATATTTTGTTAATGCATCTCTGCAATATTATCGGGCAATAATAGCAATTATTTGACGAAAAGTTATAAAAAAATTTACAAAATTTCCATTGCAAATATTTTGGGGAATACTATTCGTGAAAATAGTTACTGGGAATGAATAAGTAGGATTTAATTTTTTTGCGATTAATAATTTTTAGTCAAAAAAAAAATGTTAAATGATCATTTTATCCAAATATTACACTAAAAATTCACATATTAGCCAATTTGGGTGAAATGATAATATAAATAATAATGTAAAAATAAAACAGCAAAGTGGAATAAATTAGGTTCAGCATTTTTGCAAATTGATAGGCGAGTAAACATGTAATTAAAATAAAGTTAATAAATACATTATACAATATTATTCATACATAGTAACATGAAAGAAAGAAAAATACAATTCGCCTAGAATCAATGGGGTTGGAGAATAATGAATAATACGCGAGTAGAATATAACACTTTCTACGATTTTATTGAGGGTTTTTAAAAAAATTCGATAAACTAAATCTATTTTGCAATTTTTGAAAATAACGTACATAGAGAGTATAGGTTAATTAGAACTTGTAAAAAGTTAATAAAGTTTCTACATAAAATATATTTATTCCCACACCAGCAGTAATAAAACAATTTTATTTCGAAACATTTTATAAATATACTGCCATATCTTCATACGTTTTGTACTTTTTACGATATTTCTCAGGCAGAAGATTTATTGACGTAATTTTAGTAGCTTCCATAATCTTTGGTGGCGTTCCAGAAGGAGCTCGAGAAATATATAGCCATCATTTGATATAATTTTGATTACCACATACTTTTTTTGCAAATTACAGTCATGACCTGCTCAAAATTTTTGGATATAAAATCCTCCTTTGTGCATGATTAGTGCCTAAAGAGCAATATTTAGCAACGTATATTCCTGCCATTGGTGGCAGCTCGGGGATAATGGGTCATTATTCAATAATGGACACTATTATTTAATCGCAAATGAAGCTGTTATAACCAAATTATTTAACAGTCTTAGAAAAAGTAGTTTGTTATTCAGAACCTACTAATTGTTGCTTACCTAATGCTTCTTAAATTTTATTAAGGATGTTTTTTTAATGTTTGTAATTATTTCGTTATAAATATCAGTTTGTGAATTGATGGTATAAGGATACCTTTAAAACTCAACTTAAGGTTTTTCTTCCTTATGCAATGACCTCTCCCAATGAGGTCTATCAAGTTAAAGCCGATTCATACTATAGGTCAAGTCACGTTCTGATCAAGGTCTGGTCGTAGTCAGATCAAATATTATGGCTTGTATAATAAATTACACTATTCACATTGTACAGCAAGGTCAGATCACGAGCCAATCAAGTGAAACCGGTATTTTTTACCAACGATATTTTGATCTAACTGTGATCAGACCATGACTTGACCTATAGTATGAATCGGCCTTTATGGAAACTTCTCCGTCTCGTAGACCAAGCCAATCATCATCCGAGCTTAAATGGACCTGGATGATGCACATCGATAGTAAAAGTTATTCTGTCAAACATGTAAGGAGATTCTAACTATACTAACCCAAATAAACAAAGCTTATCTTGGCTTCCCATGTCGAGCCATCCCAATTCTGTCAAATGATGAGACATTCTCCACTTGCGTCGATTACCAAACAGGTCTTAATCAGTTTCCTTTTTGGATCTATGCGAAACTGGACCCTTATTGCATGTTATATTAAAGTGTATTCAAACCTGCCAACATGTACTCACTCTTTACATTCTATCATAATCTGCACATTTTCATTTCATCGATCGTTGATTGTAGGCTTTTATTAACAATAGTAATTGAAATCGTTTCTTTTTCTAAATTTTGATGTTTTAAGTAGATTCATGAATAATCGAAGAATCACATTGTATGAAAAAATCGATTTGTCAATAATGTTGATTTGAAGAATATCTACCAAAAGTAAATATTTGATGAGTCTGTCTGTGCATTGAGAAGGTTAATTATTGCTTGAATTTTCCTAGCAATATTATATTTTGACAGCAAAAATAACCGTTCCTTTTGAAAAAACTTTTGGATTCGGTACGGTT
>MU183881.1:42965-70051 GCA_016904865.1 Pissodes strobi | reverse complement strand
TTCGTTAAAAGCATAAAAAATGCTTCGAGCTGAAACGAGGATGGCGAATTTTGATTAAGGAAAATGTGGAGTTTTTTGCTGACTTCGAAAGTAGTAAACACTTGAAATATTAAATCAAGATGCCCTCTAATTTCTCTGGAGATTTTCAAAATACCCGGTAAAAATTTTATTTCTTGCTTGTGATCGTCATAGGGAACATAATAAACTTGATTTCCCTTAAAAAACAAATAGGTATATGTAAAAAATTTCTGATTTCTCAAGTGATTAATATTTTAGGAAGACAACTCAAATGAAGAAGACTATACCTGCATTAAAACTTTTCGAATTGACCTTTTGCAGCCCTCTTCAATGTGTTTTTTTTTTAATAGAGAGAATTACACAACGAACTCAAATCTAGAATATTTGCTATTCGAATAAAAGCCCCTGTACAGTTAAGCTTAACATTTTACTTAAAAAAATACTTTTTATGCTTATTCATAAACAAATCGAACATATCCATAATAAAAGGTCGTATACTAGCATGCTGTTACCAAGTACATGTTTTATTTTATTAGAAATTGTGTTAATAAATCTCTATAAAGAGGTAAAATGTAAATAGTAATAATATTACATTGTAAATGATCATAGTTGGTTGGCAGTTATTATTTATCTAACGAAAACTAGGTATATAGGTTTATCTCAGTTATTAATAAGTACATACATATATCATTAAAGTATTCTTTCATGCCTTGTAATGTAGTGACAAGAGTAGTGTATAGGGGATGTGGTTTTACAACTACTGATGAATGTAAGCTACAATATACTAACCCAAACTTAAAGGAGATCTTAAATCAGTAACTGACCGTAATGGTATCGGTATCTCTCTGGGTAACATTGGTTCGCAACTAAAAAAACCTATCACCAAGGAGTATGAATCTTTGCCAGAGTTAGTCAAAGAGTATGAATCTTTGCCAGAGTCTCGAATCTTTATCTGACCGGGTCAACTTTTTTTTTCTATGGTATTTCGAATTATATTGTACATATACGAAATTCAAAAATATATCGATATTTCAAAATATTTAAAAATATGTACAAATTTTGAAGCGCTGTACCTAAAACTGAAGCCTGAAGGAATAACACTTTTGCCGATAGTTTACAATCATTAAATTACACTGTTAAATATTTGACCATGGTTTCATGGTTAAAGCACGGTGTAAATAAATATACGGTAGGTTCACTGGAGACAAATTTTCAATTTTGCCGACAGTGTTTGGCATCGGAGCGAATCTGGATCAATCTGGTTCGTGGCCCGCGGTGGCTCGGCTACGAGGGACAGTATGTCGTCAGTGTGCAAACGCCCTGAGATTGTGTACTGTCGGGTCGCCTTGAAATAATAACCGAAGAAATAATTTTGCAGGAGGGAATACTTTTTCAATCTCTCCCGACGGACTGCTCGCTGATTTATACCGTGCTGCAGATGTGGCTTTTGCGTTTGATGCAAAAACATCAAAACGATTTTGCTGAGTGACTCTACTCGATATTATTTGTACTCTGGTTAAAGTAGGTGCTATAGTTTAATGTAATGCATAGTATAGTAGGTCAGTCATTTTTACACTATTTTACTATCATATTATAATGTTTTTCTGTCAGTCACAAGTACTATTAAACCATTTGCTCAAAGTTAAAGTGATATTAGCAGATATATCTTATTTTAAATTATGTAAGACTGTGATCTTATATTAATTTGTGTGTGAATGTTATGATTATATGTAATTAGAAAAATGAATGATGTCCCCATATTGAAAAAAACAAAATAAAATCGTGGCACAGATAGGAATGGCAACGATACATCGATGTTCTAAAAATATCGATATATCGGACTTAATATTCGATGTTTTTCCTTCGATGTATCGATGTATATTTATTAACTGAACCATCGATTAATATCGAACTCTTTGGGCATCGTGCATCCTATCCTTGTAAGAAAGAAGTGCGCCGAAGATAAACGGTGTGTTGCCAGCAGTCGCAGCACACTCGCGCAGTACAAAACCGCCAAGGCGACAGGAATGCATTCGCGTCTAGCTACACCAATTTTGAGCCTTCACGCATGCGTGCGTGCTAATTCATATATTTTTTCAAAGCTTGCCTTGGGTTCGTTTTGTTTGGTTGCGCCCCAGGAGTGAGCGACGCGAGCGGAGGGCCATGCCTGAAGTGAAATATTAGAACGGCAACACATGGGCTGCTGCCAAATGCGCAGGTCCGAAGGTCGAAATGTTGGTGTAGGTAGACGTGAGTCAGGAATGCCAATATAAACACCTCATTTGATTTCAATAACCGCAAGATTTGCAATGTATCTGATGCGTCGCCTCTTTGCACAGTAACATAGTACACGAATCGGGCATACTCTGATTGTGTATTATGCATTTGTTTAATAGTTCGGGACTTTTCCAAAGTAAAGCAGGTTATAATATTATATTGAATTATTAAACAAATTTCAAAAATGCCTCCAACGAGTGATATATGGAAATATTATCTGAAACAAGATAAGAACCAAGCCAGGTGGAAGGTATGTGGGAAAATTTATTAAAACATCAGGTCTTCATCATCATCGTCAATTAGCCCTCGACGTCCACTGCTAAACATAGGCCTCCTTCATGGCTCTCCATCCTTGTTTATCTTGGCTTGCTTGGATCCAGTTGTTGGACATCCGTTAAGCCGTATGTCCAACGTGTAGGTGGTCTTCCTCTGTTACGTTTATCGATGGGTGGTCTTCACTTCAAAAACGTTTTTTGTCCATCTGTCGTCTTTTCTTCTGGCTACGTACCCGGTCCAGTTCCACTTCAATGTGGTTATTCTTTCAATGATGTTTATTACTCCAGTTCTTCCTAGTTCTTGGTTTGTGACATGGTCCCTCAGGCTCAATCCTAGCATTGATCTCCCTATTTGCATTGTATAACTTGAGTTTCCTTGCGGACGTTATTGTTAATGTGAGGGTTTCCACGCGGGACGTATTGGTCGAAAATTTTCCTTGTTTGACAGATGGGAAGGTCGCTCGCAAAGACGCGTTTCAGCCTACCATATGCTGTCCATCCAACGCCGATCTTCCTGTGTAATTCGCATGTTCCGTTGTCTCTAGATATTCGGATTTCGTGGCATAGGTATACATATTTATCGACCAACCGAATCTCGTTTTTTTCGATGTTTATGTTCTCACTCACTACAAGATATGTCGTGATCTTAGTTTTAGAACCGTTCATTTTCAGACCAGCACTGGAGCTTGCATCTTCCAGTTCATGGTGCATTTGTTTCGCCTCTCCTAGATCGTCTGTTGTTAGGACTATGTCATCCGCGAAGCAAAGGTGTTTAAGCTTCTGACCGTCTTCAGTTATTCCTCTGGTATCCCAATCGAGCTTTTGGAAAGGGTTTTCCAATACCGTTATAAATGTCTTGAGAGACATAGTGCCCCCCTGTCTCACCCCTCTTCCGATTTTTATGCGGTTGCTGACCTCGTGCAGTTTAATTGTCATGGTGGCATTTTTGTATATGGCAGGTAATCATAGCTTTTAGTTCGATGGTATCAAAAACCTTGTGGAAGTCTATAAACAGCAGAGCTAGAGGTCTGTTGTACTCGAAAGTCATCAGGTAATACCTCAAATTTAAGAGGACACTTTAAAATACATACTAGGAATGCCGGTAACAGAAATGAAAATATTTTGACCTTGATGGTAAGACCTGATATTCATTTTAGTAAAATTATTATAATTATTATTGATATATTAAATGTCTAACAGCTGACAATGTTCTTAATTATATTGTGTGTCTCATCAATGTTTTTTTTATATTTCAAATATATTTTTTTAGAAAAAAAGAAACGCAGGCATATTTAAACAATGACCTGACTTTGAAATTCACATCTACATCTACAATAAGTTTGCCTTCGTCAGCAGAACTGGTGGGCGAGGACGACGACATGGAATCCCTAGAGATCTTATCAGTTGCCTCGTCTCATTCACAGTTGGTAGCTTCTTCTACATCATCTGCGGTAAACTAATATATTATTATCTATAGGTATTTATTTATAGAATTCTTTCGATCTGAGCAAACGGATTAAAGCTACATGAGGTCTGTTCCTTGTGTGTTTTGGAACAGTACTTTTCCGCACTGATTCCGTGCGGAAATTGTGCACGAGGTGGATATTACTGCAACTACGGATATTTGGACCGAAACAATAGCTTGAAAAGTTTTTTGGATGTTAAGATTATCTTTTGAAGGGAGTTAATTTATCATCTGTATGATGTTTCTTGAGTTATGTGAATCAGATACTGCCCAATATGTGGTAGGTAATTTAATAAGTATATTCGAAAAATTCGAGAATTGATCAGAAAAAAATTGCCGCAGCAATAACATAACGATGTAAAAACCATAAAAGCAGTGCAAATTATATTTCGTTTAAATCGACATATAAACTGTTTTGTCCATACAATAAATTTAACAGTAGAGAATGGCATCAAAGTAGCAAATATAGAGGCATTATTTCAAAAATTCGTTAAACTGTATTGTTTTTTAAAAGAAATACTATTGCAGCGATGATTATGATCTACGAAAAAAAACAACCAGAAAAAGGACTATAAGGAGGAAATGTTAAGAAACTTATACCTGATGTAAAAACAAGGTGGAATTTAACTTTTTCCGTGGTGGAGATTTTTTGAATTATTACCAGCTGTTAACAAGATCTTTTTAACAAATCCTACCTCTCCACTTGCGATTTTTGAAGTTGAATCACTTAAAGAAACAGCTATGATATTAAGAATTTTCGAAAAGCGTATAGTAGAGGCTTCAGGACAAAATTATGTAACTTTGAGTAAAATTATTCCTATGGCAAATTGCCCAAAGGAAAATATACTAAGCCGCAGAATAATAAAGAAGGAAAAAGGTTAAAGCGTTAACTAAAGAAATATCTAAAAGATTTAGGACAATTGAAAATTCCAATTTAATTTCCCTGAGTACCATCTTAGATCCAAGATCTAAAACCATACACCACTTAGATCCACGATCTATTGCAAAAACAGTTTCTTATATTAAGAGGCTTATTAAAGAAAATATTAATAGGAGTGCCGAGAATATTGAAAATACTCATAAAAGTATGTCTACTTCTTCACCTTCTCGTGAAGAACCAGAACAGGAACTTGATATATGATGCCACCATAAAAACTAGTCAAATATAAAAAGAAATTAATTAAAAGAGATATGGAGAAATAATTTTCAGAAATCTCTTTATATTTCGGAAATCCTATAGTAGACTTAAATGCAAACCCCTTACAAGCTTGGGAGGAGTGGAAACATGTATATCCAAACTTGTATTCTATTGCTAGGAAATAGTCGGAATGACAGTTTTCGAAGGCTTCTGCGACCATCACTCCAGATCGCAATAGGCTTTTAGGCGAATCCGTTTCATCACGTTTTTATGTAATCTATTTTTATTAGAAATTCTTTAAACAGTTCTATGTCTCTCTTATTACGATTTACCATTCTAGAGTTACATTTTTGTTTTGATTATTTTTATATTCAAATACTTATTTATGTATATGATGTACAGGCTTTTGTGTTTTGATTTTATTTTAAGTATTGTTTTTTGGATACCCTAACTATAATATGTTATATGTTATGCCAAAATTCATACATAGATACATGATACATTCAACATCGTTAATCGATACCGATACATCGATGTTTCTCTTTCGATATATCGGACCAATCGATGTTACGTCTACCGGTGTCTATCGATGTGGATACATCCATGTTTTTGAAAAATTGCCAGCCCTAGGCATAGCGGATTTGACCACTCTCCAAAGTAATGGAGAGCCAGAGCATGCGATTATGAGCAATTAATTTCCCTTCATCTCTGCCAGAACAATCGACGTCCGACGTCACGTTTTGATCTGTAAGGATCTCGTCATGCCTATGCAGCCACTTTTCGGTAAATTACTCGGTCCGCATCTTTAAGAACAGGTCATGAGGGGGCTCCGTAGTAAGATGTTAATCATACCAGGCGGAGAGGAAAGCAAGCTGTTTTGATGCTCGTATGTAACTTTATATTAGAAGGAAAATTCACATAGAAAGAGCCCTTCCATTTATTCAATACTAAGTGCTCAAGGTTATATGCAAGGTTACATATTCTTGGTAGTGCATAAATGAAAGGGCACTTTCTATGTACCTTTTCTTTCTAATATAAAGACTTGTCTTTAAACCTGGCGCAATTAATATCTTACTACTGGGCTCCGTCACGATCTGTACATTGTTTTTAGGACGCGGAACGAGTAAAAATTTCCGCCGTCACTGCCACATGGCTGAATCGGCCTGACGAGATCCATAAAGATCGAATGTGCCGGCAGAGTGGGCAGAGGTGATGGAAATTGCTCATAGTTCATACTCTTTGTCTTCCCATTATTTTGGATACCATAGTTGCATTAGGTAAATAATTAATATCCACTATGCCACGATTTTGTTTTGTTTTTTATTATGAATATATTTGTAATAAATTACTTCTTATATCTTCTTAAAATTATAAACAATCTATAAGTTGAGACTTTTTATCACGACAAAATTTTCTTTTCTAGGTATCTTGGTTCCATATCGAATATCGTTCAGGTTGTTCCAATTTCGAATTTGATCATTTATTACCAATTTTATTTTACTAGTATAGTTAAATCAGGAGAATTCTACTCCGTTGAATGCATTTGCTTATTTTTATAATATATATTTTTTTTCAAATAGAATGTCAGAATATTACTTAAAATTATAATGAATATGTTTTATAATTTTTTGTGTCGTCCGGCATAAATAATTGTGTTCTTTTCTACTGCCTTAGACGTATGGATTGTTTAGCCATGATTCCTATTAACTAGTTGTTTTAATCCACACCTCCACCATTAATATAAATAAAACGAATTCTATTTATATAATTGCACTTATATAAATACATACTCCGAAATAACATTTCGACTAATTCGTGATCAAATATTCTAATATCTGTAGTTTTGTACACAATTTAGTAATGTTGAGACTGCAACCTTGAATATGTTAACTAAATTCTTAATTTATGCAAATTCTTTAAACATTAACATATCTTGTGTATACAAAATGTTAAAACTTTATTCTTTTGTATTATTATTATGCGATTTAGACGTGTCGATTTCCTGACTAGTTGTTTTTGTACACAACAGATATCATAACTATGTCATTTGCATCCTCATAGGTTTTTTATTATTATGATTATGGCATGGGTCATTACTATTGGATATTTTGCGATAAAAACTAAATCTTGGAATAGCAGAAAAATAATAACCATAGGAAAATCCACACTTTTAATGCGAAAATATTTTTCGATAAATTTTCGTATTTTTTTTTATACTATTGTACTTTATCATTTTGATAAAAAATCCTCCATGACCCTACGAAATCCAATGACTAGTTTCGGAGATACAGAGTAATTCTTTTCACCAATGGCAATAATTATTATTAAATATCTTCTTACCTAATATGAATATTTTTTCAAAAACCCTGTAACAGTTTTTTTTATCAAAGATAGAATGGATATTATACACGCAAAATACAAATATCTGCCCATTTATTTCGATAATAATCAGGGGTTTTTTTGAATAACCTGTATCTGGCAAACCCTGTGGTTTGAAGTTGAAAGGTGGCAAGTGACTAAATCATAGTTTATAGAAAAATGGCAAACACGTTTCTATATTGTCCGATTGTCCGGCATTATCGAAGATTATTTATTTATTTAAAGAAGAAAAATTGGGATTTCAAAGAATTTCGGGAAAATTATGTCGGTAATTACTTTCTTGATATTAGAAGAAGAATTCCGAACTTTCACTGTGTTTATTTCAAGTTCAAATTCAATTTTATTACATGCTTTACAAAAGTTCACAATCAGCGTAGATACTTAATAGTTATTTGTGTATTTAGAGCGCAAAGTAACGGATTGCCGCTTGAGAAAGAATAGCGGAGCGCAGTAATCTTTCGAAAACGGCAATCTTACTTTGCGCTCGAAAAACACGCAGGACTTTTTCTACAGCCCCATTTTTTAAAATTAAATGCACATTTTTGTCTATACTTATTCTCAAATTTGCAAATGACTGTCAGTTTTGACATATTATATTCGGGCTTCGGGCATATTTAGAACAGGAGGGCCAGCAACAAACTGTAACAAACGCATGACTGTCATTTATTTACCTTCTGTTTCCATGACCATTCATAGCACACTCGACGGAAAAAGTGATAATTTTCTTTTCCATTTTCGCGATAGAGCGCAAAATAAGGATCCACGGCATTCGTTGATTTTGCGATTTCATTTGAATTTAGTAATTAGTTATTTTGCGCGCGGCTGTAGAAAAATATATTATATACTCATACCTATCAACCTAAAAATTAAACTGTATGACCATACACAAAGATCAAATCAACAATTTCACATAAATATCACATTCAAAATAACAATAAAATGAAAGAAAAACAGGATACAACTTCAATTTAGAAACTCCATTTATCTTAATCACACTCACATACATAAAATACTAGGTAGTATTTAAAAAGTGTTTATGTTTTTTTAAAAAGGTTTTGTCATCTAAGACTTGCACACGTCTAGGAAGAGATAAGGGTCCATAGTAGTTCACCCCAAACCGGCTATGGCTCAGTCGAAATTTTTGTATGTTTATATGGAAACTTTGTCTGGTGCTGTGATTATGGAAAACTAAACAGCCTATTTCTCACAAACACCTCCGCAACATCATCTCTATAGCCTATCCTGTACATAACACGCAGAACCCTCCGCTGCAATCCAAACATCCTGTCAGCATGAGGGGAGTGGCCCCATGCATGGATTCCTATACGCAGTGGGAGAGAAAAATTTAATGATAAAATCTTTCTTAACAGTTTTGCAGCCAGAAAGTCCACATGATGCTTCCATGGCAGTATGGGGTCCACAAAAAAATCCTAGAAACTTTGTATTTTTCTGTCCTTGACAGTATCCTTTGTGACTAAAGCATATGGTCCTCATTCAAACTGAGTCTAATTCTAGCGAACCATTTTCAGGCTGACAATTTGGCAATATCCATTTTCTCATATACATTTCTTATATCTGTCGCTTTAACAAGAATCGTGGTGTCATGTCATCCGCAAAAAGTATTGTATCAGAACTGGGATCCACACTAATATTATTTATGTAAATCAAAAACAGTATGGGTCCCAGCACCGACCCTTGAGGCATTCCGCAAACAATTTCTTATACATTTGAATTTTTATTATTTAATGATACAAACTTCTTTCTGTTAGTTAAGTAGGAACTTATCAGCTTAACACTATTTTTATCAAAATTGCTATATTTTAATTTAGAAATAAGGAGACTATGGGATACACAATCAAATGCCTGAGTAAGGTTACAGAAAACTGCACCCACATTCTCCCCATTTTCAACGCCCTCTACAATTTTGTTTATTAATAGATCAGAGCGTCTGTCGTAGATTTTTTTGCTCTGAAACCAAACTGCCCAAAATGAAACAGGTTATTTGATTCAAAGTATTGTACAATTTAAATCTTTAATACTATATCGAAAATTTTTGCTATAACAGGCAATATGGAGATAGGTCTAAAATTATTAAAATTGCTTGTGTTTTTAATTTTTGGTATTGGCAGAACTCTAGCCGCTTTTAAACTATCAGGAAAGATACCCTCAACCATGCAAATATTCGGAAGGTCTGTCAGAGGGTAGATAATTTATTCTCTTGCAGTTTTGAGTAATTTGGCATTTATGCCACAGTAATCTAAGTCTGGCTTATATTTTAGATTTTTATTATATCTCGAACTTAATTTTAACTGACAAGTTTCAAGCCTGATGACAGCAATGTTTTTGCGGTATCAGAACACAATTTTTCACTAAAAAGGCCTTTGTTTTCCAGATTGCTTTTAATTCTATTACCCACATCAACAAAAAAGCTATTTACCTGATTTAAATTCAGATCACATGGCAATCCATTTGGTTTTAGAGGACGTTTTGTATTAGTTAGATCCCAACCTGCTTTTACTGGGTTTGCACTAGTTTCAATAGCCCTCTTTTGTGCCCCATCTGCCTCTCTTACTGCATTTTTATATTTACATTTATATTAATTTTTTAGCATTACCTAATATAGATTTTGACTGAAAATTATGGCAAAGTTCAATAAGAAGCCTAAGATGGTTATGCATTTTCCAAATATTATTATTAAACCATGGTTTTCTTGATTTATTTTTAACAAATTTAATGGAAAACTAGTTTTAGAACACTCTGAGTAAATGGTTACTAAGTGTTTGAATAAATGGCTAGTGTTTTCCTGGTTATCTTTTAAAAATCCCTCTCTATTTCGGTAATGGCCTTATGAAACTCTAAAATTCCCCTTTGTGTAATGGGTCTGGTATAAGTTGGCTGAGATTTGATTTTTTTATATTTCCCGTGTCCACAGGTATTTTAGCTGCCCTGTGATCTGAGAATCCTGGCTCATATTATACCCCTGCGACATATTTGCAAGTCATTCTAATTATTAAAATGATATCTAAGCGCACATTTCTTGTTGTTGCTTCAGTAATTGCGATATGGTAGCTAAAAGAATTCAATAAATCCAACAAATCAAAATAAGAACGATCATAAATCCAACAAATGAAAATAAGAACGATCTGAGGTGTGAAAATGGGCATTAAAGTCACCACAGATTGTAATTTCATATGAGTGTGACCGAAAATTCTCAAAAATTTTATTTAAACATGACATAAAACAATTAATAGGCGACTGGTAAATTGATAATAATATAATTTTTTGAATTGGAAGTTCGTCCGTTATCGTGTAAACGAATCTAGATCGAAAGGCTACTGAGGTTATACACTAGAGCAAGGTGTTCACCCGTGATCGAGTTGGATCCAAACAAGCGGGGGGCTGTCCACTAGTGGGTCTTTCTACCCTTGGATTGACGAAGATATTATCATTGTTTGTAATGAAAACAGCTTTCAACTTTTTCCCATTAGATTCCTTGTGGACCACCCGCGCTTCTGGACATTTAATTTTGTGTTGTTTGGATCAAACATGGTCTGAGATCCTCGATCTTGTTGTTTCGTCCCTCTGTGTGTTTTTTGTATTCTTCTATTCTTACCTTTAAAGGACGTTTTATTTCCCCAATATACGACTCCACATTCACATGGTATCTGTAGGCAAACTCTTTCTCTTATTTAGACGAATCAGGTTTTGTTTTTGTTAAGGCGCTTTTTAGTGCTGCCCACTGAGGGCACTGGCATTGGATGCGCTTCATTAGAGGTTGCCAAATAGTGGGGATTTCTACGCTTGGATTGCTGAAAGTATTCATTCACATTATTTGTGTCAAATGTTTAAAAAATGGGTACAAAATTTTAGAAATAATAGTTTTATAAGAATAATATTTGGCATAATATAAAACAGTTTTATCAAACGATTCATTGAGATCATTTACTTTTGATTGTTTTAGATTTTCCCAAAATAATCGTCGATTCTCATCCATTAAAGGGCACAAGTGTTTTAAGATTGTTTAATTTTTTTTCGTATAGTATACCTCTTCATTAGTATACTGTTTTGGTAGAGGTAAACCAATTTTTAAGGCATTTACTTTTGGAATTCGAGATCATAGACTTTTTTTTTAACTTAAAATCGTTCCAGTTTTTTAGTGTATGAACCCTAACCGAGGTTATTTTCACAATATGGTTTAAATACAGCCTAGGTTCACATTTAAGTCTTGGCCTGAGAATTTGGATTTGTCCAATTAAAAAACACTTATATTTTAACAATAAATTTTTTAAGTAATAAATAGGATAAGTTCAAATTTGCTGTCTTTTTATTCAAAGAAATTAATGCCCGTCTTTTAACTCCTAAAATATCTTCTAAAACAAATATTTTTTGAAAGTAAAATAATAATCACAATTTAGGCGCTTTTTAAATTAGATTTCGAAAGTTGCCGTCTTTTCAGCTCTTAAAGAGTGTCTGCGTATTTCCACTTGCAGCTACATATATTCTAACTTTACTTCAATTTTTTTTGATAAATAGATCGGTTTTCTAGATAGAGGGCAATCTAATTAATGAAAAATTAAAAAATCTCGGAATACCGGAATAGTAACTGGAAATGTCACTTGTCTTTTGTTTCGGACGACCGAACTAGTCATAGGATGTCATTGGGCCTAAGGAGATAGATATCTTATGAGAATTATGCGGACTATAATATATCAAAAAATTACCATTAATTGTGTGCCTTGTCCTTAGCACGTTCTCAACTAAGAAAACTGATGTCACCTCTATCCCGGGGGCATTTATACATTCCGTACCTACATGTATACGGCACCTAGCACTATCCCATTGGTTGGTATTAAAATTTCAAACAATCAAACTTCGAGTGCTATATGCGTGTACGGAATGTAAATCGGTGCCATATGCACTCACGGAATGTAATAACAGTTTATTTAGCAGCATGTCTTTGCGGTACAGTGGATCATTTTTTAGCAAGCCTGGTGGCGGCAGTAGTTAGATGCTGTCCTTCTGATACGATGCTTCGGTTTGCCTCCGAGTTCGATTCCCCTCACCGACAAGCGTTTTAAAAAAAAAAAAATTTAAAGTTATGTTTGTTTCTTTTTTTAAATTTCGGTTAGTTTGGGTTAGTTTTGTTTGAGTTAGTTTTGTTTGGGTTAGTTTTGTTTGATTGCACCATGCGTGAAGTTAACAGTATTAACTACAAATCGCTGTTTGAAGACTCTTGTCTTTAAAAGACACCTCTCATCCTTTCCAAACTTCTACCATACTCTTTGAAACCTTCGGAAAATACTTATACTGCAAAAGTATTTATTACATTCCGTACATGAATTTGGCACCGAATTACATTCCGTACACGATTATCGCACTCAATTTGAGCTTTTCTGAAAATGTTTTGTTAATATCATTTTGAGATTATCATTTTTTACAAAACTTATAAGAGCATTTGTTGTGGTCTCTGTCTCTGTCCGTTATCAAGTGTAAACGAATCTAAATCTTAACGCTATTGAGCTTATATATCCTAGAGCAAGGTGGCCCGTGTCCGAGTTGGGGCTAAACGTGGGCCTCAGTGGAGTGGGGCCGCAGGCATTCGTGGGCTTTATTAGTTTATTTATTTATTTCTTTATTCAATTTTTTTTCGGGTTATTATATTGCTGGAAGGGTTTTAGGAGCATTTTACATGTATGTTAAAATTGTCAATTTATCGTCTTAATTAAAGTGGAGCCACTCATTTTTGTCTATTTGATAATGTATATATAAGCACTATAATAAATTGCTATCATATTCGAAACATTTTACTGTATTCTGCAATTATTGTTATCGAAATCAAGCGAAAAATTAAAATGAAAATAAATATTAAAAAATCCAAAATTATCTCAAAAGAGTTAATATACTGCACATTGTTTAAAACACTTCGAAAACCTTAGCACCGATAAGCTATGTCTATCACGAAAACAAGCATTATTCTCTAACAATTATGACGGGGTCAAATTTTCTTAACAATTAAAAATACATTTACAGAAATTTAATCAGATAGCTTTTAACTGAGTTATTTTTTTTTGGGCTAGGTTGTTTCTCAATTTTTAGATTTAACAATGTGAGAAAATTGGGAAATTCAAATAGGTAATATAACTAAGATTAAGATTACAATGAATTTAGGTATAACTGAATGAATTTAGGTAATTTTGGTGTATATATAACTGCCTTAAAGCAAAAGGAATAACAGTTAAGTTCATTTTAGTAAAATTTAGTTTGACCAAATAGTTGTATATTTTGTAAGGCTGTCGGCAAACAATTATAAGATGCTCTTTTTATGATGTTACCGTTAAAGAGTGTAAAAGAGTTAATTATGCATTACATTAAACTACGGCACCTAACATGGTCATACATTTAACAGATTATGTGAATGCAATTTGTCGGTAAGATACTATTTCTCTATGGTAAATGACGACATTTACGGCCTGAATATCCCAGATGATCGTGAAGGTCATCCTCTTCAGCATGGAAATTGGTGTAGATGGAGAGGTTTATTGACCAACAAATAATGTCTATAAGATTTGCCTATCGAAGAATTTCTTTTGAGCTTTTGAGCTCAGATTTCGTCTTAGCACGAAAAAGATATGCACATCTTTGTTGAACATTCCATGCATTCATCAGTACTGGGTATTTATTCATTAATTTTAATTTATGGTGAGCAGAATATCCTTCAGTATAGATTTTAATTCACTCATATATTTGACTCAACATTCAATAGCTACTCAAATGTAGATGTAGGCACATACTAAAAATTATAAAAAATCGTAATATACTGTGAAGGATTACTAATGCTCATGATCCTCATTCAGTTGCGGCTAAGGAGGGGCCACAGAGGGTCAAATGCTCCTACAGGGTTGCTTGTTATGTGTTTCGATAAATAGGTGGTCGCAAAAAGCTACGAAGTTCCAGAATCAAGTAAAAGAATGGGTATTATGAATTGTGTCATTCTTTTAATTGCTAGTTTATACAGTTATCAATTATAAGAACTGTAAAAAATTATTATTTTGCTAAATAAAGTAGTCTTTCACGGAAATATTACGGTGATCAGTGTTAGGCAGCACACAAAAATGGTCTAGCCAATAGTATTAATACCAGCAATTCATTACTAAGTATATATTTGTTGTGCCGTGCCAAGACCACCGCCTCACTCTTACTGGATCTTGGATCCGCCCTTATACTCATTACCCCTCCGGTCAATATTTTAATCTACATCTCTAAAACAACATCATAAAAATCTCTAAAACTAAGTCACTGTACGCTAACGGCCATGTCTAGGGATCAGTTAAGCAGAGGTGACACGGTATGTGGATAGCACCGATCAGGGGGAAGAGGCTGCACATACTTCTGCAGCATGAAGCCTTGAGGATACAGGCTAAAAAGTCTTCGTCAGAAAAATCTGGAAAGAACATTCAAAAGGAAATATATTTATTACTCGGTGAAGAGTTGCAGCACTGTTGGTCCTTGAGTCGTGATATATGTGCTAGTGTGGGAGGCTTTGACGAGTCAGTCTTGGCACTTGATTGTCTCGGATAAAGGCGAATCCGATGTCCAGGAGCAACAAGGGGTTCCAATGTGCGCCATGGGACCAGAATCTATTTTAGGAGTGCATTAAAGTGCGGCCTCTACCGTAGGTTCTGATACCAGGAATATGGCAGGCTAGATACTTTATAGGAGACCCACCTCCTAAATAGGGTGAAAGCATTTGTACTTCGTATAGTCTTGAAAAAAGTAATATGAGGCTCGTGACAAGGCTTCTTAGAGGGCACTGTTACTTGCTAAGGATCGTGGATGATCCAAAATGTAGGTGATGCTTGGATGCAGCGGCGGATCTAGGGACGCGTGGACCTCAGGGCAAAAGATATTTATGGGCCCCTACCCCTTGTATATTTTAAAACTAAGTTAAGGCATTTCTCATAGGTAATACATGATATATGAGTATCACATAAAAAGTAAGAATATAACAATATTTTTTATTCAGGATGAAAACTAATAAAGAACTAATAATTTTTCGTATCCCATGAAAAGTAAGAAAATAAAACAAATTTTTATATAGGACGAAAGCTAGTTAATACCAAAAATTGTAGATTGGTATTTTGCGTATCACATAAAAAGCCAGAAAATAAAAACACTTTAAACAAAATATAAAAACTAATAATAAACTGGCATTGGCAAAATTATCTATTAGATCTGTTAAATCTAACTTCGCTGCGATATTTTATTACTAATATCTAGACTGTTATTTTTTGTATCACATAAAAAGTAATAAAATAGAAAAACTTTAAACAAAATATAAAAACTAATAACAAACTAAAATCTCGAATAATCTTTTTCTGACTGCAATTTTATTCAAATAAATTAAGATTGTTTTGTAAAAATTGTTCAAATTCGGCATGTGTATGTACCAAAGACGTTTAACCTAAAGTATTTACCATACAGAGACCTTTAAAAAGTCTAATTATGCTCTAAAGTCAACAATTAACAAATATTTGGAGAGTAAATTTAAAATTCGCTTGGGATTTCATTATTTTCTATATGCCGATGCATCACACTGGACCATGTTAAAGGTTAAACTATAAAGCATGCTATATCACTCACACCAGTGGCCAGTGATGCGCATGACGTATAGTTGACAAGTTCGTGGAGCACGCATGACGAGAGAGCCCTTGAACGACGGGGGGCTTCAAAGATAGCCGACTATTTTAAAAAACTAGTGTACTTATTCGTTCCTATCATAACAAAAATAGTTTATTATTATTAGGCTCTTAGTCTTAGTCAATTTATGAAAAGAGGGCCCCCACAATATTTGCCGCGGGGGGAGGGCCAACGATTTTACTGTTTTAAACTACGCCATTGTATACCATCCACTATATAATTATAATATCGTATTTATCAAAGTAAAGTAATTAGAAAGTAATTGAGAAATATAGATACATTCAATTGATTTTCTTAGAAATACAATTCGTTAGAGTCTAGGCTGAGACAAAAGATAAAACAATATGTAAAAATATAAATATTCTTAAGAAGTAGGTACTTACGTTACCTTTTTTTATATCTTCTGCCTGAAGCAGCTACAGTATAAGTCTTAGCACTCCACTTACTAATATTATTTAATCATGCAAACAAACTATTCAAGTATCAAGTATTTGATAATTTGCGCTAAAGTAAATGAAAATGCGGCCTACTGGGAATAGTGGGAATCACAGTAGTTAATGTTCGGTGGCTGGGTCTGGGAGTTGCCAAATTTAACGCTCTCAGGCTCTCAACGAATATTAGGCATGGGCGGTATGGTCGATATATTTCATTAGTAGATACGTATAGGTATCTATACTGTGACTTTATTGAATGTAGCTTAATTATTATTTCATTATTTTTGGTTTGCATATTTGATGTTTTACCATTTTACTTACTTCGATACAAAAATACTTTATAATCCGCGGCATCGTGGGGCCCTTCTGAACCTTGGACCCCAGGGCGGCGCACCGAACTGCTCGGTGATATGTCCGCCACTGCTTGGATGACCAAGAATCATTCACTCACATCCCAGCGTTGGCTAGCGTACACAAAGGATGCACTTCGGTAGCTATGCACTGAATCCGGATGACATCAAAATATTTCACCGAAGAAGCTGGGCGCCTTCGCCAGGAAGGCGCTGGACTGAATTAACTCGTGAAGTTTGGACAGGTTGGTCCATATTGGTGGCCTACGATAAAGGGATTTCCGCGCCCGTTTATCTAATTCAAGGCGTGTTGTCATAAATATGATATAAAATCTTCACGTTTTACCAGATTGAGATGCGAAAGCTTCATTAATTTCCATGATGATGTACAGTTTGACACTCGCATATTGTTTGGGTGAAAATACAGATTCATCTGTACTAAAGTGCCTAGCAATAGTTTTTAACCTTTATTTTATCAGTGGCCTCTAGAGCGATGCACTTACAACTTTTTCATCATCATGGCTGTAACTTTATCTTTGATTTGAACAATTTTAACTTTTTATTCTTAAAGATTTATGGTAATATAAGTTCTTCGACTGTTGCGTGTGGTTTTCCACTTTTTGTTATTAGAAAACTTCAAAAGAGTTGCGCCTCTTTTTATCACTTTATGACTTTCCGTTTTTTTTATACTAGTACAATTCCTTGCTATAAGATAACGGCGGTCATTTTTAAAATTAATGGAATATAAGGTTCTCGTTTTAAATTCGATTTTCGATCCATGTTGTGTGGCCTAAGAATGCATTCAATATTAAAAATTTACCGTAATAGCATCGAGTCAAAGCAAATTTAACAACTCGGCTTCAGATCCGATGGATTAAACTAGAATCAAGTATCCTGTTAGAGTTGCCCTTGTGATGTAAGTAAAATTAAGAAAAATCTAATTTGAAATATCATCACATTATTTAAGCCTTCACGAAGCCTTCGTTCGGCAAGGCATCGCGGCCTATCGTGGGCTTCGAATCCTGCCAATACCTAGAAGGTATTGATCCTGCTCTAGAGTAACCTAAACATCGGCAATCTGTTATAGCTACATGTAATCCTGTTTACAGTTTTGCAGATGACAGTACCCTTGTCTCCCACTTTAGATCAGAAAAACCCTTACCAGCGACTGAGACTCATCACCGCAGACAGGAGCAGATTACAGCAATTAATCAAGACCTGGAGAAAGTTCAAACTTGGGGCGACCGAAATTTGGTCCAGTTCAATGCAGCAAAGACCCAAGCAGCCACGTTTACCAAGAGGGCCAATACAGCGGGCCCTGACATTATTATGGCAGGGTCGACCATTCCTTCATCCTCGTCAATCGGACTGCTGGGTATCTCGGTCAACAGCAATATGTCCTGGCATGACCACGTTGCTAACATCGCAAAATCAGCCTCCCAGAAGCTTGGTGCGCTATTTCGCAACAAAAAACTCTATACACCGCAGCAGTTGCTCTTGCTCTACAAAGCGCAAATAAGACCGTGCTTAGAATATTGCTCACATATCTGGGGTGCCGCACCAAAGCACACCCTAAAGCTGCTGTATTCCATACAGAAGAGAGCAGTGCGTCTCGTCGGCGACCCGGAGTTGACCCGGAATCTAGATAGTCTGGAACACCGCAGACATGTAGCCGAGATATCTCTGTTTTACAGATACTTTCACGGCAGATGTTCCCAGGATTTGGCCCGCCTCATCCCGCCCCTGGCAGCTCCTGTCAGACAGTCACGACAGACGGCAAGAGCGCACCAGTTCGTCGTACGACTGGAAACTCCTAGAACATCGCTTTACATGAACTTCTTTGTCTGGGGCACTGCATCACTGTGGAACTCACTCCCAGAACATCTGTTTCCCACTAATTACAACTTACAAATATTTAAGAGCCGTGTCAATCAACATCTTCGCAAACACACCGCTTGTCGAGCGCCATAGGGTCTCCCTTTAGTGTGTGTGCCACTGCCATAAAAAAAAAAAAAAAAAAAAATGTCGAAATGCATTATATCCACAAATTTTTTACTTTAATACCATATTGATGATTTGATATTCAGTAACATTACCCAGAAAGACCAATTCTTTTCGACATGTGACACCCTCGTTTTAATCTGGAATATCAAAAGTACTATAAAACTTAACTATTAGTTGAAGAAACTTATTATTCCGGTCTTTCAAAACCCATGGATTTGACGATAATAATTTTATTTAACTGGGCACTTTTTTAAATAGTATTTATAATATATTTCTTTAATACTTATAATAGATTTACTACGGCTCTGATTGTAGTCAAGAGCACAATAATGCAAGAACAATAATTCGCACTTGGCATATCCTAGTGTTGGTTTCAGTAAGGCGCAATTGCCTTTGTGCAAATCGTCTGGATATGTTCCTATGTTTTGTTTACGCGCGCCATGTTGAATTTGGACAGTAATAAGCTAAATTTATTTTCAAATTGGACCTGTGCCAAAATGTTGTAAAGGGGACTACTTAAATCTTTCAAATCGTTTTTATTTTTCATTCGAGATGAGTATCAAAATGAGTCTGATTCAGAAATTTTAATAATAGGGAAATATCGATAAATTGTTAGCCTAAAACCTAAAAAGTAATTATTATTTGCCTACAAGTTTTCAATCTAATCACATCTTTATATCAACCTTCTGTGCATGGTTTTTACAATTATAATAGGCTTTAGAAGATCTTTTTTTCTTCCAACGTCAGGAAGCCATAACTTTTAAAAGTTCCACTTTATACACAGTAAAAAATATTTTTGTAAAATCACCTTAAACTTACTTGGTATAGGGCCTTAGTAATCCAAGTAAAAATTACAGGAAAGTATAAGTAAAATAATTTCATTTTCAAACATGTTATATTAATAGTTCAGTAACGTGAGTATTTGCTGTCTCAATTCAGGTGACTATTTAAATTCACTTATCGAAAATTTTAATAATATGCATGTATTGCAGCGTAATTTTGCTTATTTGGTGCAATGTAGTTGATTCACCATGGAAACAGAACATATTTTGCATTGTATTATATTCGCCGCGAACTGTAAGGCCAAAATTAATTATTTATATGGACGTTTTAGGTACTTTTATTTAATAATAAATTGCCTACAACCTAAAAACATTTTCATTCTTATGTAAGTTACGATATTAGATATTACATGCAAAATTACGTAAATTGTACTTTGCTAGCCATGTAAAAACACACGCCAAGGAAAATTTTTAAATGTTTTTTTTTAAATCTTACCATTTTTTTTCGGACACTATGGAACCAATGATAATACGTAGTAGGATTATCTTTAGTGGAATTATTCTCACTGTGTCATTCTAAAGTGCATAGTAGTACCAAAGAAAATAATATTTCGATAGAGAAGTTATTCAAAGCTAAATTTAGAACCCCTAAATGGAATATGAGATCGCAATTGTTGCCGATCCTCCCGCGAGCCCGCTTTCAAGCTAACCGGGTCAGTAAATGAAATTGTAAGCATCGATTGTTTCGATTTCTTTATAAATATGAGTAAATTTGCAAGGAGTGGATAATTAATTGTGGTAAGTATTTACTTGACAGACTTCTGTAATTCCGTTTAATGTTTTGGATATCTATCATATTTTTATCGAGAAAATAAAATAATAGCACGCAATTATTTTCAAGTATTTAATCACATGTCTAATCAACAAAAGAAGGATGGTCCGAATAATGCTTCTAAGTAAAATTTTACTTGTTTTTCATGTTTTCCGGATATTTTCTCAAGCAAAAACTTGTTTAACCATTCTATATATTCTAAAATTAAATGAAAAATTGATTTAGGAACATTATTTAGCTATTATTTTGACAGTACCGGGTGTTTCACTATAAATGGACCCCCCCTTTAACTTTCTCAATTGACGTTTTAGAAAAAAACGTTCAATACAAAAAATAAAGGGGATGAAGTGAAGTTTTTTTTATGGCACATCACTGTTGTATACAGGGTTTCCCATAAATGCGGGATCAAACAAAGTTATATTTTTTTAAATGGAACATCCTATATATTATTGCATATTTGGATTTTGCGGAGAACTCTAGACATATTTCGTAAATAATGTCCTATACCTATCTGTTACTGCTTTTGAAATATTGACAGTTGAAAATCGACCATTTACCAAGTTTGACAGCCTGTAAAATCTAAACGGCTAAAGATAGAGCAAAATGGTTTGCACTTTTCCTATCTTGGAATATAAGCTCTCGTTTGACAGTAATTTTTTATATAACCAGAGGTTAAGAAATTCCGGTTAAATTTAACCTCTGGTTAAATCTAGAATTAGTGTCAAACGATAGCTTATGAAAAACCAAGATAGGAAAGTAGTGTTGCCGTCGAGGCGAGACGAGACGAGAATAGGCGTTCTCTCGTCTCGTCTCGTCAGCCGAGAGAAAATATGTCTCTCGTCTCGGCAAGAGAACGCTTTCTCTCGCTCGAGAGAACCCTTCTCTCGTCTCGTCTCGACCCTCTCGTAAATACTAAATATTCAATTTAAAAAAGCATAAAACATAACAAAATATACGGGGTTAAAGGGGATTATTCCTTGGGTTATTTTATGAATTAAAAGTATATATTAACATATGTCCGTTCTTTATCTACAGCGTGGTAATGTTAAAAATCGTTTTTGTTTAATATTTTATGCATTTCTTGGCGTATTACCTTGAAAATTGGCATACGGGGGTTTCTTGGTATGAAAAATCAGATTGTTGACACATTCTTACTCTGGCCGATAGAGCTTTAAAAAGAAGAGAAAATGTATTTAAAATTATTTAAATAATAGATTTTTTTTAATTGCTTCTTTTTAATTTTATTTTTATACTTTAAATTTTACAATAAAAAATTTAAAGATTTATTTAAGCTGTAGCTTTCTACGTGTTCATTGTGTACAATTTATAGTAACCTTATTTTTTGAAATGCTGTAAAAACATTCTTTTAATTCAATGCAACGTATTTTTAAGCAATTCGCAACACCCTGTATAGAAAAATATGTATTGTGCACAAACTACTTCTCAAACGCTATAGCTTTCCAGTCAAAATTTTGTTCTACACAGTGGCACAAAAAAGTTGAAAGGAGTGGACATTATAAAAAATCACCCTGTACAACCAACACTAGGTTTTGTTACATTTTTTTTATTTTGGTTGTTTTTTAACATAATCCTTTTTGTGCCTTTAAAATGAAAATAAATGTTTAAGATTGGCGTTTTATTAATTTTTTTATAGAAAGAGGTAAGTAAGTGTGCGGGACATTTTCAATAACACATTCATGGAAATGTAACTCCCTCGATTTATATTGTGAACTGTATGATAAATAGGATTCTTCTGATTCTTAGAAAAAAATAATTTAAATTTCGATTTAAATTTGAACCCTTTTTGAAAATATATTAGAATTTAAATTTAATTAAAATTTTATATTACAGCAAATTGGCAAGATCTCTATTGTTGTTCTTATTTCTAAAAACCGCCTACTTTACACCTCACGGTTGTTAAGGCAAGCGCATTAAAGAATACTATTTTTATTAGCGCGATCATAAAGTAGAATTTATACAGGTTACAATAATAAATAAATAAAAAGAATATAAAAAAGGTAAAAGAAAAGTTGTTGGAAATGTTTCCAAAATTAAGATTTTGGAAAAAGGGAATATTACTACATAAACGATTTTTTTACTGATGAAATTGAAAAAAAAAAATCTTTCATTTTATTAATGCGAAGGCGATACTTTATTTTTAAGGTCTTATCGAGTAGGTAAGATTCCAGAATATTTTGTTCTTATTCTTATTATTATCTCAAACAAAATGGCAACGTTTTAAACATTTACATTGTTGAGATTCTACAGAATCAAAATGGTTTAAAATAAAAAAAAAACAACTTGCACACTCCCTATCTTATTTTATCCTATCCTATTAGATCTTGCCCTATTAGATCTTAGATCCTACACTTTTAAGAGCAATGGCATAATATTTACAAACCCTTTTTTTATTTCCCATGTTAAACCCTTTTGATTCTAGAGCATGTCAAAAAATGCAAAAATGTAATAAAAGAAAAATAAATAATGGCGACATTTCGTTTTGGAGGGTTATAGGAATCTAATATTTTGGCATCATAAGGTATTCGATAACACCTTCCAAATAAGGTATCACAATACCCCATTTGTATTTTTTTAAATGACGCCCCCCCTTTTTCACCCTTGAAAAACACTAAAGGCCGGTTTCTCAATAACGAGCTAGGTTTAACC
This sequence comes from Pissodes strobi, assembly GCA_016904865.1. Taxonomy (NCBI): domain Eukaryota; kingdom Metazoa; phylum Arthropoda; class Insecta; order Coleoptera; family Curculionidae; genus Pissodes; species Pissodes strobi. The sequence goes on along the minus strand of MU183881.1, from coordinate 46,733 downwards.
CGCGGGTTTTCTATAGAAAAATCGAGGGTAACTCGCGAGTTAAGAGTTAACTCGACATCGGGAAACCGACCAAAAGTGTAGAAAATGTGTATGCTAACTACGAATTTAATACAATAGGTATCACCAAATTACTTATGTATGAAAAAATCATAAAGATGTTTCGTTTTTTTTTTAATTTTTTTTTATTATGCCAATTTTTGGCTCGAGAGATCGAGAGAAAGTCGAGAAATTCTCGACGAGAGAGCATCTCTCTCTCGTCTCGTCTCGAGGTATCATTCGAGAGAAAATACCTCTCTCGTCTCGTCGAGACGAGACGAGAGACGAGAATCTCTCGTCTCGACGGCATCACTATAGGAAAGTGCAAACCATTTTACTCTATCTTTAACCGTTTAAATTTTACAGGCTGTCAAACTTGGTAAATTGTCGATTTTCAACTGTCAATATTTCAAAACCAGTAACAGATAGGTAGAGGACATTATTTATGAAATATGTCTAGAATTCTCCGCAAAATCCAAATATGTAATAATATATAGGGTGTTCCATTTAAAAAAATATAACTTTGTTTAATCTCGCATTTATGGGACACCCTGTATACAACAGTGCTATGCCATAAAAAACTTCACTTCATCCCCTTTATTTTTTGTATTGAACGTTTTTTTCTAAAACGTCAATTGAGAAAGTTAAAGGGGGGGTCCATTTATAGTGAAACACTTGGTACGTAAAGCACGATTTTTAAAATGGAATTTTCATGATGAAACTATTTCGATATCTCAAATATTTTTGAACGAATTTACTGGGACATTACGAAATTCCGATGTTATGGTTTTTATTTATGCCGTTTTGAAATATGTTTTTCGTATTTATTTTAAGTGTTTCTTAGGACTCAAATTAACAAAATCGTGAACGAATTTACTGGGACATTGCGAAATTACGATGATATGGTTTTTATTTGTGTCGTTTTGAAATATGTTTTTCCTATTTATTTTAAGTATTTCTTATGGCTCAAATTAACAAAATCGTATTTTCGGAATACACTTTATCAAAAATTAAAGTTTCTGAATATTAAGTTTTCGCAGTTGTTGCTGTTCTAAGGTAGGAAGGAAATATAATTTTTTTGTCAATTAGACATTTTATTAATTTTCTCTCTCATTTTATCCCAGTCTATAGCAAAAATTTAATAAGAGAAAATCCTATAGCAGCTTTTGATTAAATTATGGTACGAAAATAAATTCATGTCGGTAATAAAATAAAGCATTTCCGCGGAAAAAGTGGATATATACTAGTAATCTTGAATAGAATCTTCATATAGAATGCTCTTTTTCTAATTGATTTCTGCAAAAAAAGTTAGAACTGACATTTTTTTGCATAACAGCTAAAAATTCTTGTGTTTTTGGTTGAATTTAAATAAATAAAAAAAACACCTTTAAATTTATGATAAAATAGTATCTTTTCATTCCGATTAAAAAAAGTTGGGTTAATTTGATGTGCGTAAAAAATATTGTTTTGAATAATCTTATGTTTTCGCATATTTACATGTTTCAGATGTACAGGGTTTTTCTATTTTGCACCATACCTGGACAGGTAATTACAGGTGCTACAAAAATGTTATCTACAAAGGATTTTTTCCCCTATTATCTTCAAAAAATATGTTTTATCGTTTTGTCTTTCCAAATAAAACACCCTATATATTATTACATTTTTAGGTTCTACGGATGATTCTAGACATATTTTATGTATAATATACCAATCACTAACTGTTTTTAAAATGTTGACAGTTCAAAATTAGAATTTTTTCATCTTTGACAGGCTGTGGACTATAAACGACTTAAATTAGAGCGAAACGGTTTTCACTTTCTTAGGTTTTCTTAATCTGTCTGCCGGTTTAACTAGAAGTAAGATGGGAAAGTGCAAACAGTTTCGCTTTAAGTTAAGCTGATCACAGAGGTTGCAAATATGTCAATTTTCAAAAATGATATATGTAATAATATACAGGGTGCTACAAATTAGTTTCTTTGTATGGGTATAATCTCGAAAGCCGTAAGAGATACGAGGTCGTTTACATTGGGTCAAAGTTGCGCAATTTTAGGGGTGACTGACATGTCGTTGAGAAATTTAGAAAATTCCCTCTACTTCCGGAGATATCCGTAAAAAAACGAAAATCATCTATTTTATTTTTATTTTTTCCAGCCTTTGTTTGAAGAGATAAAGTAAAATAAATATAACATTCTTATTGCCACTTTTTCGCCTCTACAAGCTGGCGGTATCAAATTTTTAATCCGACGTTTCGCTTTTGGGCCCCCTTCATCACCTTAATTTTTTTAAATACGGACCTGGAATTTTTATCTGATTTTTAAAAAGCCTTTGGTCTCTTAAAATCAACGATGTATCGCACTTATCAATAACTCAACAAATCTAGATTTTTTTCCATAAGAGATAATGTGTTAGACAGAGATGGGGCGATCTTTTCTGACCCGATTTCACTTATGACAATAATTGTTACCACTATCGGACAAGTGTGATACATCGTTGGTTTTGGGAGACCAAAGGTTTTTAAAAATTAGATAAAAAAAACCCAGGTCCGTATTTAAAAAAATTAGGTTGATAAAGGGGGCCCAAAAGCGAAACGTTTGATACCGCCAGCTTGTAGAGGAGAAAAAGTGGCAATAATAATGTGATATTTACTTTACTTTATCTCTTCAAACAAAGGCTGAAAAAAATAAAAATAAAATAGACGATTTTCAGTTTTTTACGGATATCTCCGGAACTAGACGGAATTTTCTAAATTTCTCGACGGCATGTCAATCACCCTTATATTGCGCAACTTTGCCCCAATTTAACCGACCTCGTATCTCTTACGGCTTCCGTGTTACCCATACAAATAAACGAATTTGTAGCACCCTGTATAGGGTGTTCCATTTGAAAAACAAATATGTCAAAATTTGACGATTGCGATTCTCATTTGTTTTTAGCAATATTTTTAGAAGAATACCTAAAAAACCCGCGCCTTTGGTAGGTACCTATGTAACATTTTTTTTTGTACCACCTGTAATTATCTCGGTGCAAAATATAATAAACTCTGTACACTAAACTGATTTTATTTCGCATACATTGTAAAAATTTGGTATATTAAAACAAATAATTCCATGAAAATTCGTTATTTCGTTTTAAAAATATTGAATAAATTAACTGAGCATAATATGTTCAGTCTAATAAATATCCCAAATTCAAGGATTTGAAAATGGTTTTAAATATATGATACATTCTTTGCGAATAAATTCTACTCCATAATTCTAAATCTGTTGAATAAATCTATCTGACACTTCTTGTCAGCGGTGGTGCAATTTAATAGTAATATGCTTAAATAGATTAAAATATGAAAAAAATTTTAACATAAAATAAAGACAGTAAATACAAAAACTTTGCACGCAGCATAAACTGTAATACTGGGGTTTAAATATTTTTCTCCGATTGACAGCAAATATTAATTTTGCAGACACATATCAATCAGCAATGTATTACTTTTCCTCCCTTGGCAGCAAAGTATTACTTTTCCTGCCTTGGCAGCAAAGTAAGTACTTTCCTGCCTAGGCAGCAAAATGATTAGTCCATGGGAATAAAACGTTTGACATAAGTTGTCAAACTATAATTATTATGGACATATACATTTCCATAGCAACCAAAAGTTCCAACAATTGCGATTTCTATCAAATTTTGTTTTAATTTATCACTACAGGAAAAATAAAATGATTGTGGGAATTGTAATAATTT
>MU183881.1:32784-42955 GCA_016904865.1 Pissodes strobi | reverse complement strand
GCTGAATTCCTGAACTATCAGCCGCGGCAGTCAATCTACTACTTTGCTGCCTAGTAAAACAAATAACTATAGTATATTAGAAATCGTTGACATTACAGAAAAAGAAAGTTATATGAGATTAACCCATAATCTGAAAATGACTCAAATATGAAGAAACATAATATAGTGTCCAATGAAAAAAAGTTAAATTTCGTTGTCCCCCTTTGCGAAGTACCTGAATAATTTAAAATATTTTTAAATACACATAATTGATAACAAGATTTCGAAGAATTACATGACCACCCGGCATATTTATGCATAGAAAGATATTCGATTAGGTTTCATGTCTTCAGATATACAGAAAGACCCCAAATGGTGTTTAGTGTTTGCGTGACGAAGTGAATAATGTTATATTAAAAGAGAAATTGTTTTTAACCTCTAAATATTTTTGCTACTCAGAAAAATCTTAGTGATGAGAAATTTTAATTTTGGATGAAGGGCATCTAGACAACAGGATTTTACTAATTTAAATCTATAGAAATACTTAAAGGAAATACGGCCAAAATAAAAACTATAAAAATACCAATAAATACGCCTTCCAAATTTTTTTGAACTGAACCAGAGTACCAAACAAGAAGTAAAATCGTTCAAAAATAGTTAAGATATGAAAATAGTCTCATCACGAAAATTAATAAGTAGATAGTGTTCCTAAATATTTTTTCTTTTTAACTGAAAGTATGTAGAGTAGTTAAATAATTTTTTTCACTGAAAAATAACCGGAAGACATGAAGTAAAATATAATTTAGGAGCATTACTTGAAGCATTCTTTTTTTTTGTTGATGAGACATGCCATTGTGAATGGCAAATGATTTTAGTATTTATTGGTTTTATAATTTAGGGTTTATATCGGGGCTTATTAAATATTTGCACTCCGTACAAAATGTTTTATTAGTGTATTTATAACTATTATTTTATTTTCTCGATAAATATGATGTCTCCATGTCGTTCCATCAAACGTGGTTCCCACGTCTGTCTTTTAATTTGTTAATTGTTTTAATTATGTGAACCTTTCTTATAATGTAAAGTGTTTTTTTAAATTTTGATGTGACCGTTGTCGTTTTGATGTAGTTTGTGCCTCTTGTGGATATGTTCTTTTGTTCCAACTGACAAGTAACACTGATGATGGCTTAGGCCGAAAGCGCTCTGTTACGCTGATTAGACGTCCTTTTGGATTAAATTTTTGCATGGAATACAAAAGTTTTTCATTTAGTACATTTCGTACATGCACACAGCCTTCACTCTTCATTTATTATTACAGAAGACTGCGAAGTAAATACTTACCACAATTCATAATCCTTCCTTTGCAAATTTATTCATCTTTATAAGGAATTCGATGCTTACAATTTCGTTTACTGACCCAGCTATCAAAACACTGGCAAACATTGCCTGCCATTTTATTAATAGATATACCGATAAAATTAATTGGCGTTTTAAATCCAATAGGCATTTACTCGAACAACGGTTTTATGATTATGAATAACCCAAATATTTTCCCGCTGAAATTTGTTATTTACATTATTCAAAAAAAATTTGCTTTTATACCCATAAATAAATATATTTGTTGCATTTTGTTGTTGCAAATATCATTAATGAAATGTAAATTAACATATTTAAATACCCTTTTTAGTAGTAGCTTCTCAAAATAGCGTTTAGTATTTAAGTAGTACTACTGTTCATCAGTAAAAAATATTAAATAACGTACGGGTATGTTTAATACACATCAATAATAACCCAACATAATACAGTCTGGCAACGCGGTTTTCCAAATGAGCAGCGCAAATTTAAAATATGCTGTAAATTCACTAGTAATTACCAGAGCCAGTTATGAACAACTGGCTCTGGTAATTACAACGAAGCAGCGTCTTTCGCGGTCCACGTCTTTGCATAAGAACGATTTTTCTATTGCGAAGCTATTATTTTCATTGGTAGTACCACAGATTAAGGGTAATCTGTGCTTATAATGGCACAGCCAGACTAATTAACCCACGCTATGCATGTGAGCAAAAAATAATTGTAGATTTTCAAAAATTAAAAAAACAATATATAAAATGTATAGATTATAAAAAATTACAGCACATTAACGTCATAGATGATGATAATATGACGATTACCTTTCATGTGTTTTTACACACTTGACAAATACTTGGCATTTTGAATTAGTGTTACGTCTTTGTTGTAAGATTATTAATTGGATTGGAATATTTCAAATTGTATAATTTTTTCCGGTGCGGGATATAACCTGGATTCCGCACTCTGTTATTTTATAGTATTCATGAATACTTTAGAATGACACACTCAGAATGATTCCAAGTCATACAGAGTGCTCAGAAAAATGTAATTTTATAAAAAATTTAAATATATTGAAAAAATTAATTTAGATAATCATTTATAATTTCTAAATTACGTATTTAGACAGTGCAGGTATTTCAATTTAATTGATTAAACAGTAGTTATATTTTTATTGTTTAGATATTTTACGAAGCCTTAGTTACAAAAATTAACTTCGGAAGTATCTTGGTAAAATTAACAACTCTTTATTAACATTCTTTTTATTATAAATAAGGTGTAAAAATGGAATACTGTTTGTTTTAAGAGGCCACCTAATAAAGCCGTAGGAAGCTAAACATAGTAACTATAAATTAGCAGCTACTGAACTTGACTTATTGGGTCCTATTTTAATGCTAGTTTTTTTCCTTCAACCTATATATTTGAGAAAAACAAAAATATTTTATCTAAACAAAACCTATCCACGCCAGACCATCATCTTCGAAGAAGCACTGACTGACAATAATGGCCTGAAATTCACGAATAAGATTAATAACGCCATTGGTCGTATGGATGGATGGTCAACGACAGGATAAAACTCTAAAAAAATCAGTTATTTTAACTGGTACTGAGGTTGAATTGAATGAAACATATCTTACAGCAATTACTATGTGATCTGTGTGCGTTATATCTGAGGTACAGTCTAAATAGTAAGAGAATAATTCACTCTCGAATTTGGTTTAAAATAACATCTTTAGCAGAGGCTGCTAGTAAATGTATCGATTAATTTTGATGTTCCCAAATGAGGCGGGTTCTTAGATTCCACGTGACGATGATGTTCCGATAATACTGCACCAAACTTAGACAGCATTTCAACTAACCACATAATTTCCATTACTTAACTGAACTAATTTATTGGGTGAATCCTCTAAACGTTAAGCATTGCTTAAATACACATTTAATGAACCCAACCCAATGGTTTTTTCCAGTTCATAGAGTCTGATGAGCAAAGTTAACTGTTAGCCTTTTTTTTTTCTAATGCTGCAGGTAATTTAAAAAAAAATCAATTTATTTTTTATGTGAGCAGCATTAGATTTATGTCTTTAAACTAGTAGCTAAATGTTGCCAATGGCTTACCCCGCTGGATCTGCTGCTTTCATCAAAACAAAGCAGTTTATACCGTGCATAAAAAGCACTATTAGGCAACCAGGAACGATTGAAAGAGTAATGTGCGACTATAATACTTCTCTGTTAATTGTATCTTTGGGGAAGTTATTCTTTATTTGCAACGGAATAACAAATAAATAACTTCTTTTGGATTAATTTTCCAAGCCTTTTCCGGGAGCATTCGAAACCGAGTAAGAATATATTTTTGTCTTGTCTGCAAAGCCACTGTGGTGACTGGCATCACAATTCTCATCACTATTTGCAGGAGCATTCATTGAAGACTGAGTTTGTTCTCCACTTCCTCTTTGGACAGTTTGGACTTCTTTTTCGTTGCCTTGGCAAAGAACTCGTTTTGATGTTGAAGAATTTAAATGTTACCTATTTCTGCTTTTGAATACAAATTGTTTCATTGACCCGCTAAGTTTTTCTCCTGTTTTCGCCTTCCTTTTATTCTATATTGAGAAAAAGAGCATCTGAATGGTCAGAAGTTGACTTGGCATCCAGAGCCGTAGCCTGCGACAAAAGACAATTATTAGTAAAGCGGCAATTACAAAGCTCAACATATTTTTATTTAGATTAGTAATTATGAGGAAGGAACGATAAACAAAATACTTTCCATAGTTTGCGTTGTATGTACGGTGGTTATATAGGCTAGAGTAGTAAAATACATTATTATTACGGTTTGTAGAATCGTGTTTTTTTTTATTTTCTTGTATTAAAGGGATTTTTATAATATGGGTGGTTTGCTTTCGCCGCCCTAATATTCGTCACACTTGGCACAAATGGCAGCGGCGGCCCTGACGGCAAAACCTATCATAAAATTGAAGTACCTACCGTAAAAAATAGCAAAACTATCTTTTTTCACATGCATTTTCTTCGAAACATTCTTTAATATCAAAAAAGTTCCTAAACTTTAAAATGTGTTGCAGATTGCTTGCGTTAATCCGGTGACCTGCAATAATTGAATCTTGTACTACCTACTCATGTTTCCACAGATCATCCTGTGTACAGGGTTTTTCCGTATTTTTTTGGACCACCCCTAGCGCTTTTATTTTTGGATCTAGAAAGAAATTTAAATAACTAAAGTCGTAGGATTTTTCATGAACCGCATGGATTTTTTAACAAAACAAATAAATAAGCCTCGCAAAGCTCTCAAAGAATATAGAGGTATCAAACCTGTTATATTCGGAATCAGCAATGAACGGACTATGCGATAACTGAATCATATATAAGGTAATCCATTTAAAAAATACAAGTTGGTGTTTTTCAACAAATGTCTATTGATTTGTTTTTATCCAATGTCAAATTGTAACATTTCAATTTTGATAATTTAAAGTGTTTTCTAACTGTAAAAATAAAAGGAGTGCTCCAAAATGTATGGAAAATCCCTAGACACATTAATTTAGATATAGAATCTACCTCCGATCTTTTGTTTAAGTATAGCTTAGCATAACTTTCATTTAAAAAGAGTTATTCCTCGTGACTGATACAACTTTGCGAAGGAAAGAATACAGAAGTTGAAAGTATATCTAACACTTTGGATTTTTTTTTTGACGAAAAACATTGTTGACACTCGGTTTTGACGGAAATCTTTGGCGGTGAAAAAGTGACTTATCCGGACGTACATTAATTGGCCGAATACGTCAAGGAATATAAATATCCCTTTAAGAAGATCTGCTTTTCGCTCTGAATCAACTGTATTTTCAAATAAAAACGCCACAATGTTGTTGACTACTGAAAGTGTCTTATCGTTATAACCTGTATTAACCTTATAATGATAATGATTGCTGGTGAAATATTATTTTTAATATTTAAAAGTGCTGTTAATTGATCGATCTATACAAGCAAAGAATTATAGTTAAATCTATAATAAACTCAGAAAAATAAACCATAATTGATTAGTGCTAAGCTATAACCGAGTGGTTCCCATCCGTTGGGTCGCCATACCCAATGGGGTCGCCACAATGGTTCTTTTGGGGGTTCATTCAGCGTACGAGGGACATAAACTATAAGCTTAAAATTATTCGGATACTTAAATTACATCCATTCAGTATTCTTTCAATATGACGACGTCTCGAATTCTGATGTATTAATCCGCGTAAGAATATAATAAATGCCAGCCAATTTACCTCGGTAAATGGGATAATGAAATTTTCGTTCTCCAGAGACGCAATATTATCCAATAGTAGCAACAACACCTTTAATTCAGTAGTATTAAGATTTATATCGGACAAAATTCATAAAGTCTTTAAAACTGGTAGGAATGTTAGGGATGACATAAGAAATACTAAACTGATAAGTTCCCACCCCTAAATAGTGTGCTTCATCCCCTAGGACGTCGTTTTTGCCCACTTTTTTCAAGTTTTCTAGATTATCTCGAGAACGGTGCGCTTTTTGATAAAAAAAAACTATATAGAAAAATATTCCCTATAAAATTCTCTAAAAAAATATTCCTACACATTTTTTCCTAAAATTAATAGTAATGTGAGAAATAAGGTGTATTATATAATACTCGTATAATATAAAGTTCAATGCTGAACGCCAAAAAATTGGCAGTAGGCTACTGGCTTCACTTAAAACTAAGATAAATTTACCACTTCCACTCTGTTAATCCTATAAAACCTCTCGATTTTCAAAAAGAAGTAATATTGTATATTGATCGTACTTGATTCCGCACCACCCGAAAGGTAAAGTACTTGATGCTTTTTTTACGTGGTGTCCCCAGTAGTCCTAATCGACTTGAAGTGAAACTTCTTTACTGGCGAAGCGACAATTTTCAGAAGCCGCTAGCAGCACTAGAATGAATTTCGATTGCGAAGCTTCGCGCATGCTCAGTTTTTGACACACATTTGTCAAAAGGCTTTCCATTTTTGGTAAATTATTTTCAGCAAGCCTGGTGGCGCAGTAGTTAGTACGCTGTGCTTGTGATGCGACGGCCCAGGTTCGATTCCCGTCAGTGGGGAGAGATGCTTTTTTATTTTTATAAGGTTATGTGTGAAAAGTTTTTTTTCTTCATTTTGTGCATGCCTTGGGTTAGTTTTGGTTAGTTTTTTTTTGGTTGCGCCCCCGTAGCGAGCGGAGGGCCATGCGTGAAGTGAAATAGTCAACGTTTTATCAAGCATGAAGCTTCGCAATCGAAATCCATGCTGGTGCAGCTAGACGCTTGTCAATTTTCGAGCGTTTCGAAAATTTATATCGCGTCAGGGGATTTCGACGAGTGCGTCAGCGGCGACAGGAGGGGGAATACGCAAACGCGTGATTGGGAAACGGTCGGCAGGAGAGGAAATAGATGCGTAGCGCTGCCTATATAGCATCTAAGTATGTGCTAGTGGGAACGACCGGAAGGCATATTCACGAATCCTACCTACGGTATAGTAGTAAGCGTAGACCATTTAATGGTCTAAGCTAAGGTAGTAATGCGGTGCTGCGATTAATGTTCTGAATATCAGGGGGTGGTGCACTTTTTACCGCGTATCAGAATTATCCATGTCTTTACGGTCCAGTGAATTGCATACAACAGGTCTGATGGTGCAGTGGTCAGTGATTGTGATACGGGAGGCCCGCGTTCTATTCCCGTCGGTGGAAAAATATGTTTATTAAGGAAGAAGTTTCACTTCTAGCAGACACTGACAACAGCCCGCATTTACATTTGGCGCCCGCCCTAAGAGGAACGCATCACAATGGGTGATTTATGTCTAGGGGCTGAGCCATAACTCGGAGCAGGTTTGCGCAGTCAACTGTTTTCATGTACTTCGCGATGCAACCAATCGTTTGTATGTCCGTGATGATCTAGAGGTCTGCATGGTTAGCCTTCACTTCGGCAACCCGAGTTCAAACCCCGTCGGTTTTTTTTACGGTTATATTTCTAAACAGTTTTTTTTTCTTGATTTTGGGTATGTCTTAGGTTAGTTTGCGTTAGCACTTGGTTAGTTTCCTTTTCTTGAGCCCCCGTAGCAAGCGAAGCGAGCGGAGGGCCATGCGAAAAGTGAATTTAGGCAACCCACATTAATGCTGCTGAGAGTTATGGCTTAGCCCCTAGACGTAAGGCAATGGGTGTAGTGGGATAATATGCCATACATATATTTAACGAATTATAGTCCGCGCCCTGATTTCGTTTGCGCTTTATTTACCAAACAATTAGACATTTTAGGGGAAATTGTTATAGAACCTTTTTTGTAGAGAATTTTATGAGGAACAACTTTGTATATAAGAACTTTTACCTACCATGCACTGTTTCGTAGATATTCTAAAAAAAATAAAATTGGGGTGGAAACAATGTTGTAAGCAGGGCCGGATTAAGGGACCGAGGCGCCCTAGGCTAGTCGGTCCTCGGCGCCCCCCCCCTCACCCCCTTCATGTTTATGTTTTTGATAGTTTGGTTTTACTGCACTAATAAAAATCGTCTCTTAACTAAAATTAAAACAAATTTATTGAAAAAAAATTACAACTTTATTTTTCGACATTTCATTGAAGCAAATTTATTAATTATGTCTACTGTTTAGACCAGTTCCGATTCAATGGCTAAAATGGATAGGTCTGTCACCTTTTGTTGACTTGTGATTCTCATATGGTTTTTCACTCTATTTAGTTTTGAAAACGAACTTTCGCCCGAGCAATTTGCAGCAGGTATACTTAAAAATATTCTTAATGCAACATCCACATTATAAAGATTTATGAAAACACTTGTTTTGTGATATCGTTTTCATGACTGCATACTGCATCTAATAAAATTTAAAAATATAAATATCCTATCTGTATAAATGTGACAAGAGCCTAAAATTATTCCTCAAATCCCGACTGCCTAGCGCTTTTTTGCGAGGGTTGAGTAGCGGCCTGCGTCGCTTTGTTGTTGGGAATAAAAATATTTTTGAAGTGAAACTCCTTTAGCGATGGTAAGTCCGAAAAAATGAATATCAAATGAAACGGAAATCAAAGTGAAATACTTTAATGAAGCATATTTCAGTATAGCTAGAGAACAGGACATGTACCCGGGGTAAAATGAGGATACTGGACGAAAACTGGACCCCGAAACCCCCCTCCCCCTCTACCGTTCGGCCTGGAGAGGGGGGAGAAGGAAAAACTAAAATAATTCATTTCCGGAGAACAGGAAGAACTACGGGGTCGAAATTTTTATGGTATGGTCTCATGGGGGGCTCTAATTTTTGAAAAAAAAAAACGTTCTTTTGCCGATATCTCTGCAGCGGAGCCTCGGATCGAAAATCGGACAAGCGATGACCCGGTACGAGGTTATCAGTGGGGGCGGAAATACGAAGAAAAATGTCGAAACCGGGGGCAAAAGTTTAGGAAAAAAAACTTAAAAAAATGAAAACCCAATTCCTAATATCTCTTTCAGAAGTTTCACTTCAGTTGTGTACTGATAAAGGTGAGGCACATAATTTCTTTTTTTTATATAAAATTAAAGTGGGCGTGTGCAGCGGCAATAACTCCTATATTGAATCGGCATTGGCAGCAGCCACTCTGTGTCACTATCGGCTTCCTTTGCGGTGCAGGTGACTCGATTGTTTTGAAAGGATACACCGATTTTTCGATTTTTGTTCTTAAACTAGAAGCACTAGAGTTTTTTGGCGTTCGAATCTCGGAACGCCCCGCCGACAAAGATTTCTACTCTATTTTTTGCATCAATTGCCTACCACATAGGCATAACAAGAGTTATATAGTAAAATCAAAATATTATCACCTTAACAGGGCGAGGCGGTGCGGCGCCGCTCGCGATAAAAATAGGAACTAAGAATGGTTTAATTTGTACATTTTTTTATTAAGTAAACATTTTCAATTCAATAAATAGTGTATTGTTGTACTGAACATAGATTCATAGATAAATTGTACTTTTTATATTTAACTAAGAATTGAGACATTGTGACAATTTAGGGCATCAGGCATAGCGCCACCGGCGCCGGTCCCACGTCGCCCCCACTGCCTGGGCGCCCCTAGGCTATAGCCTAGTCCGCCTAGTGGGTAATTCGGCTCTGGTTGTAAGGGATGAAGCACACACTTTAGGGGTGGGAACTTTTTAGTTTACTAATATTTATGCTATCCTTAATATTTCTACCAATTTTTAAAACTTTCTAAAATTTGTCCGATATATTACAATTTTAACTGTAATATTACTGAATTACTTGTTATTTAGTGGGTATTGATAGTAGTCGGACGAAGTCGGCATTCGGCGGAGAAACAAATTACAATGGAAAAACTTGTGTGGAGAGTGCACCGATGGAGCACCAGCCAAGCTCGAGGTCGAGCTTTCAGTAAAAAGTTAAAAAGCTTACACCCCAAACAAACGGAATGAAATGCATGATTCACCGATTGCCTTTGCTACTAAAACTATTCCAAAGCTTTTGCAAGGGAGGCTTGACACTTTGATTAGGTACAATTGTTAATTATATATAATATATAGTGTTATGAAAAGACATGGATTCTTATCACGAATGTCCTCTTTTCTTCACTGATGTTCGTTGGTCTTTGAATTGGAAAACGAACTAAAACTGTTCTTAGAAATGAAAGGAAAACACGATCTTATGGCATACTTTAATAATGAGACCTGGATCTAAAGAGTAACTGATTTATCAGACATCTTATATCAACTAAACAAGCTAAATTTGAAACCATGATGCATTATCGACTTCAGAGATAAAATTTAGGCGTTTGTATTAAAGCTGCGAGAGTGTACATTTTAGAAAAT
>MU183881.1:0-25180 GCA_016904865.1 Pissodes strobi | reverse complement strand
TTGACGTAATAATTCGCAAAAGGAAAATTTGATGGCTACAAACAATTTACTGTCGCCGTCGGTGGTCCCCAAGTGTTACCTAAAAACTTGCCAAATCACAAATTTCCGCTCGCAGCCGTTTTCGAGAAAAATGAGAATGAAGCAATAGCACAGCTTATATTGTATACGCTGCGCTGGGGCAATAAATTGATTGTAAATATTGTAATTAAAATCGCTTCGCTGACTATTTCTCCCTCCCTGTTGGCTGAAGTACCGAAATGAGCGTTAAATGGCCGTTACATGCTGGAAAATGAGTACTGAACGCAACAAAATAAGTTTTCACTTCAAAAGGAGATTTTTTCCTCAATTGCGCTGAACTTGTACCAGAGTACAAATAATATCTTTATTTATACCGTGCTTGTACTACTCTATTACCCACAAACCTTTAAAAGTTTAATAAACCATAAAAAATAAGCTAATATATGAAATATGCTATACTACTGACTACATAGATGTAACATAATCGAAGTGGAATGAGATGCATAATAGAAAGAAGATTTCAGCACCTTTGAAATATATTAAATAGGAAATTGTGAGTCAAGGCATATATTTTTTTACTTTCAAAAATAGTATTAATAAAAAATTTTTGCCTCACGATGAAAAATTAATGATTGTACAAAATACGGCGAGAGCAGTATAGTATAATAAAATAGAGATGTTCAAAAGTGTATTTCCGACTGTTATATCAAAGATATTTAGAGAAATTAATGATTTATTGTAACGCCATAGTAAATGTGTCACCTACCGGCGAAGTTAAGAAATTAAACACATTTTTAATTAAATTCTTTTAGGCGTATTTATCAACATTTTTTGCACTAAAATCGTAGCAAGAATGGTTTCTGAGATATAGCCGCTTCTTGATGGTTCGTAACTAGTCTCGCTGTAATGACACCCGCTTAAATAACGTCCTACTACTCTATACAATTTATAAGTGTATACCCTTTTAAATGAATTCAATTAGATATAGTATTTAGACATTTATTTGACCAAATATAACACATTTATAGTACTAAATCACCGTATTTACAAGCAATTAAAGATGAGTATAGTGGGCATCGTTCGAAATGCTAACATTGCTGCCAGAATTTTATTTTTAACTTAGTCCAAGAGTGATAGAGTAAAAATTATGTTACACGTGATTTATTTTTTGTAAATACTATATGGGACATTTTTGTAAATATTGTAATATATATTATGGCTGCAGCTTGTGAAAATCGGACCCAAATAAGCTCAATTCGGCAACGTTGCAAGAAAGTGAGGTCGTGCGGTAACCCGACGCAAGTCCCGGCGCTCCTTAAAAGGCATCGACGACGCAGCTTGGTTTAAGCCAGATCGAGGCTCTTAGCGAAGGGAATTGGACACTGATGCTGTTCCCGCCGTTCTTGCAATAGGCTAGCGGATTTTGCTTAACTATCACGCTTTCAGTGCAGCCCTTTTCTAGTGATCATTTAGCCAGAGAAAGGTGGTCGATAACCACCCATATTTTGATAAACATTCCTTAATGCTACTAAGTTACATAATTCTTTAAACATAAAAGCATGGCTTGCAAATATTAATAAACATATTACACACATTTAAGACTCGCAAAACGTTCTGTCGAAAATAAGAAATTCACTTTCGAATGCCATATAATCTGGTGTGTGTCGAAAAAGGATGATTTTTCAGTGTTTATTTGGTTCACATTTAAAATTATTTTTTTAAGTTAAAACTGTAGTAATACATTCATATGATTCCATAAAAAATAGGCTAAATCATGAAAAAGTTGACAACAAAAAATATGAAATTAAAAAGAAAGGATAATGATATAAGTATTCAATCTACGAGCTTTTTGACGAACATCTATATAGTAGATAACTTGTTAATACAGATAATCGACTTAAGCATGGAATAGATCGAATCGTTAAATCAGTTTAAGAATGGAGTCATATTTGATAACATTATAGCACAGAGTAGTAATCTGAGATTTATAGCGTAAAATGTAAAACGCCTTACAATAAAGTTTTACTGCATGTTTCAATATTTTTGGAGAGGCGTTTATTGCCTCTAATCTTTGAATGTTAAGATTCAAATAGAACAAAGTCTTTCGTATTCCAACCTTTATTAATTTTGTTATAATGTCTGATTTTTTCAAGAATCATTTCTGCCTGCAAAATTGTCTAATAATTACTTTTATTTTTTTCTAATTTATCGATTACATTTATTATTATTGAACAGTCAATGTACAATTTGACATTCGCCATTGATTGGCATGTTCGCAATCTGTATATGTGTCCAATAAAATGAGGCCGTTAGCTGTTAACTCATGTATAGTCATAGAAGTGTGGCATGGCTGCATGCGCCTATGAAGCAGGGTAAAAGAATTTGCGGGCGTATCTCCCACGATTCTTTTTAAATTGTCAAGCGTAGAATTAATTATCTCCCCGAGCGAGATGAACAGTGAACACCCTGATCAGAGTAGAAAAAAGCCCGATGTCCCGTCACATGTGTAACCGGTAAATCATTGCGATAAACCAGGGTTGGTCTAGTTATGTAATACGATTTTGATACAAGATAAAAAGCAGCTTCTAACGTTTTTCAGAAATGACAGCTTGATATTCATAAAACGAAGCTTTAAGTTAGGCCGAACAAATGCATGTTTTAAGTCGCATTACATCTATTTTATGATAATAAGTTCGGTATAATTTTTTTTATTTAGTAAGTTATTTTATGCATTCCAGCATTTCGGTAGTTTTTTTTTATTTCTATTGTCTCGTGCTTTACACTTGGGCATCCACGAAAATTAACTGAATTACTTGTACCAACTTTGCATTGCTTGGTTTAATATATATTGTTGCCCATATTCAATAACTTTTTTTCTCGGCCGATTTTAATGATTTTTAGTATGTTAATTGCGAATTATACTTAGAATCTCAAGCTTGGTCTTCGTTTTGATAAACAAAAAAATCCTGGGATAGTTAATTAAATAAGAAGTAATCTAATCAACAAAATTGCTACAAATATGATCGGTATAAGTTTCCAGTTGTAGGGAACTCGATTTGTTAGCTTATTTTTGTATAGTTAATTATTTTCTGAAATACTAGCCTCACAAGTAGAGTTTCCAATCACGGAATATCGGAATACCGAAAACTCGGGAACTAGGTCAATTTTGGTCCCGAAAAATCCTGAACCGGAACAACATGTGGTTGCAAGCGTTTGAGTGGGTACAGTAATCCCATAGAGAAATGAGTGGAAATTTAAAAGAACTTTTAAGTATAATAAAAAAAGAAATGACCTTATTTGAAAATGTTGGTTTGCGGGGATTACGCACTTACAGAAATGTTGTTGTTGACAAATTGCTGACCATTCCACCGACCAGCGTGGAGTCAGATAGAGCCTGTTTTTTGGCGGCTGCTTTTTCTACTAAAGTACGATCTCGTTTGGGAGACTCAACTTTAAACGCTCTTGTATTCTTAAGATTATTTTTCCACTTACTTCAATAATGTTTGAAAATTAAAATAATCATATTATGTATTGTACATTATACCTATTAAACGTAAAAAAATAATTTCGGTTGCTTCATGATGGTATTCATTGTCTTTTTAAGTTAAATAATTCAAAAAAGAAGATAACTTGTAGCTCGGGATTTTTCGGGACTAATCCCGAAATCCTGAAATTGTTTTCGTCAATCCCGAAATCGGGATCCCGATCCCGAAAACTGGAAACACTACTCACAAGGTGTGAGGGTAGGGGCGGTAAGTAGCGTGGTTCGGCTCGAAATTGGTAAAACTAAAACTGGCTGGTTATTTGCTTGAAATTAGAAACAAATAATAAGTTTGGAGTTAGGATAAACGGTTACCATGCTAACTACATGTTCTTGTTCTTTTGACAGTTTATTAAAATATGGCTACTGTCTAAATAAGTGCGAATTCTTATTTAAAAAAATAACGGAGGTTCACAAGTACGCCGGAACTCGAAAAATAGTAGGTACATAATATAAATGTTTTAACATACTGTTTCACAAACATATGTTTTTGATCAGCTTGGAATACATTCTGGTCGCGATAGAAAAAGGACTGTCACTGCCGAATGGAAGAGGAATATTGCAGTACGTAGGATTGTCAAAAATGCTTCGTCTGAAGCTATTTTAAATGCCTATATATAAGAAAAGTTGCAAATTGAAAGTAATTTTAAAATAGATTATCGTTTGAAGCCATTTATAAAAAATAAAAACTAACGCCTACATTTTATAATGATGATGGTTTTAACGATGATATTAACTCCCATCGTTTATCGTCCTATATGTTTCCAGATGTTAAAGATGTATGACTAAATTATACTTTTCAACAAGACGGAGCTCTAGTCCACACCTGCAACTTTATCAGGAAATTTCCCCGATTTTATTGAACCCTCAAACTGATCGCCTAACACTCCAGATTTGGATCATGTCGATATTACAATATGGGAACTACTAGAAAATATATCCAGCAGCAGGTGATGAAAGATACGATCGGTCAGTGGCCGAAAAGATACAAGCAGTTGTCGACAACGATGGTAGCGTACTCACAGATAGGTTCTTTAGAGCAGTATGTATTGGCATGTTTGAAGTACTAGTTAAGCCACTAGTAAAATTTTAAGTTTCGAATCGTAAACTATACCAGAAATATATGGTAAATACAGTATGGTATTACCTTTCAGCTGGTGAGGGTAACATCTGAAAAAAATTACTCGAATAATCATGTTCGTCTCAACTGCAAATGCTGCTCCGACAAACTTTTTAGATACTATAATTACTTATCTGCTCTAAATTTAATTGGGTGATTTTTGCAACGGGATCAATGATTTCCATTTTTGTTAATCAGACCTGCGTACCTTCACCATTGCTCTTTAAAAAAAAGACAAAATAGTACTTGATATTTTAGGTATTGTAAAGGAATGATAAAAAACGAGTTCTTGTTAACTAAATTATTTGCAACTTTAATACAGGCCACAGTATACGGCTTTCTTGCAGTTTAACTTAAAGTGTGCATATCTTCTTATTGTATGGAAGTATGGATATGTTTTTATGAATGTGTGAAAGAATGTTGTAGGTTCTTCTCTGCATTTGTTATTTTAATTTAACTAGTAAAATAAAATGTAATTGTGATTCAAGCTTCCAATGTGTGCTGTCTTTTATTTATATTGTTTGTTTCAAACATAAGCCGTCCCTGTCTTACCTCCTTCGAGCTATCCAAAATTTGTAACATATGGCGTTGGCTTTTCCGCCAGATCCCAAAGGTGAGTAACCAATAAAGAAGGCACTGCCGCCATTCTTAGGACATTTGTTACTTCCTGTAAAAGATGGTCATTGACTTTGTGAAGCCCTTTTAGGATATCTAGCAATGTGGTCTGGAAGAGGGAAATACGAATATGGCCTTTGTCCATATCCATATATCAATTTAACTTTTAATTTGAAGTCATGCTGAAATGAGATGGCTATCTGTAACACAATTTTAAGTATTTATATTATAATTAATACTCTACTAATTTTCTCAAAATGTTTCCATTGTCGTGTATATATCTCTCTATTAATGGTTGTCAAGTTACATAATATTTCCGTACCGATATACTAAAAAAGATTTGTTTTTAACTGCCTTTGAAATTTGACTACTTAGTTTTTGAGATGACGTTATCTAATGACCGTATGTAACAGATTTTTATTTCCACAAGTTGCTTGTTTCTGACAACAGTAGGAATTTTGAGCGCCGAGAATTATATGATGATATATGATATGATCATTACTTTCAATTAAAAAATTATCAAATTAATCTGCTTTAAGGTTTTAATAGGGAAAATTGAGAGAGCTATGGAAATAATTTGTGAAATTACCTTCATGGGAGCAATATTTAAAAAAATATTAATTTTACCTTTCTATATTTTATTGCACTTTTTTTCTTTTGTCTAAATGATTTGGTACAACTTTGTACTTTGATCTACTTGTTTATAGTTAAAATTGTCATAATGTCTAGGTTCCATGGAGTTTCATAGTTGCTAATATACTGAACTTGTTTAAGTTTATGTTTATGTGGTTTTATTAAAAAATCTATTCTATTTATTCGCGTATATTCATAAGATCTCACGAATTGAAAAAAAAAATTTTCTGAATAAATTTATTTTTGAGTAAAGTAGGTGAATATTTACAAATACTTCATGTTTCAACGTAACTTTTGACTTTTACTATTTCTGAAATTAGATGCAGACTAAGTGCATACAATAAATAATTGCTGTTTTTTTTAAAATTTACTATGACTAAGAGAATTTTACTTATGTTCTTATCACAGGTCCCTCATTAAAAAAATATTTTTCAACTTTAGAATAAAATAAAAAATACATTAGCTTCTATGTGCAAAGGTTTCAAGCTCCAAGAATAAATGATATTTTTACAAAATGTGGTTTGAAAATTGAATATATTTTGCTTTGTTACCCCGTGCCATACATTTCTCGACTGAATACGATTTTTAGTTTACGATAAAGCTTCTCTTGGTTTCAATTCAATATAAACACGCTATGTTCCAATTTTTCTATATTTATAGAGCAATCTTTTCTTATGTACAAAATTGCCGCAATGTAGTTAGTGACCAGTTTTTTGTATGTGTAATTTTCGGAGCAATTATTTTTTTTGATTGAGTTTAATTTGGTCGCAGAATAAATGCACATTATTTTGACAATATGATGAGAAGAATTTTTTCAAATTTTATAACATCTTTACATGATAATATGTAAGTAAAGCCACTTTTAATTTTGAAAAATTTAGGGCGTTGTTTTCTTGGCATTAATACAACCATATAACATTTTCCTTTAACTCGTTTCCCGTCTGTGTAAATGAAACCATTTAACTTGATATTAGATAATATTGGATAGCTACTGTCCAAAAATTCCGAAAATATTATTCAATATTTGCAATGTAGTTCACATCCGTGGTATCAAATTTGAAGCCCGTATCTCAAACCGTCCGAAAGTTATCGCATATTTGGTACAAAATAATACCTTCAGCAAATCATAAATAAAACTATTAATTCCTAGTATAATGAAATCAGTTTGACACTATAAAAATTAGTTAAAATTAATATCGAAGAAAAAACACTAAAGCTATAAAAGATTTTTCAGCACATACCTACGGCATGGAATTATTCGAATAGAAGGTAATTTTTCGTTACAATGAGTAACAAATTGTGCGTTTAGTAGTAAGGATGCAACCTTTTTTGATAGTAATTGTTCAGAATAAATGGATGTTATGGTGAAATCGAGTTTCTTCTTCAATAATTTAAGAGATTTGAGTTTTAAACGAGCTGTATCTTCTGATATATAAGAATTCAGTTCTACTTCCATCGCCATGACATATCTTCATTATGTATTGCTTGCTTTTTCGGGTTGGTTTGCATTGTATCTTTTTTATCTACAGTTGTGCAGTTCCATTTTCTATAACTAGCTGCTTAAAATGTTTTGTTTTGTAGTTCTATTCCTGTAGCTAAAATATGTGAATCGTTTGCTCTGATCCACTGAAATATTTGATCATGATGGATACTGATATAGACACTAGTGACAGCGTTAGAGGCGGGTTCTATTTTATCAACGGCTTCCGGCTTTAATTTGTGATGGTTGTGAGTTGTTGCTAGATATTGGTACTTTTGGTATGTGATGTAATGCCTATATTGTAGTGCACTCTGAGGGCTCAGCGGTTGTTTCGTTATCTGTAAATTTTAAATCTTTTCTCTTAGTATTTTTGTAAATAAATCCGTGTTTTTCTCATATTACTAAATAGACATATGACTGTTTTCAGACTGTCCACTAAATGCGTAATAATTCCTAGATATTCGATGCTTCTTCATATACTTATTGATCGGATCGGTCAGCTCTAATTTTCCTAATTGAGCAAATTCAACTTTCATGATGTTTTTCATTATTTTTGTTTTTTCAGATATATGATACATTTTTTGTGGTTCATATTAAGTGTATATAAAACAGTAGTAGGGGACCAGACACTACATATTATTGTCCAATAGACTTCCAATTTATATCCAAAAATGGTTCTGTTATAATATGGTCAGTATTGAGACTATGAAAACAGCAATTTTTGTACAATGGATGTCCCTTAGACATCTAGAATGTGTGCAATATTACCCAGTGGATCTCCTTAGCATATCTGAAAGGCAAATTTTCTATATCTTTTGAAAAACTTTATCTGGACGCCTCACAGATGGTCAAGATTCTGTTTTCGATCCTATTTTGGTCGGCGGCGATCGGGCGTCTAGAATTGAGGTAGTGTTATCTTGTGGACGTCTATTTGATGCCTATGAGATAACATTTTGACATTTTTTGGACACGTTAGTTTGGACGTGCCATGGATATCGTTTTTCTTCGATCAATTAATTTTTTTGTTCAATTTAGGATGCCCGTCAAAGTCCGAAAAAGACACATTTGCATTATGTAGTGGAAATCCATTTTACTCTTCGTTATAACTCTCCAATGGATGTATGAAAGTCGAAAAAATATTCCGAATGGACATCCAAGAAACAGGTATGCACTGTCTGGAGGACGAAGTGTGAATTTAAAAATGTGACGTTTCTGGCTCTTGAAATTCAAGAAATCGAATATTGTTTTTAATTGTCTTTTAAAATCAGTAGATAAGAATAAGGGTTCTGGATTAGAATCAAGTGAGGTTTTATGTCGGTTAGTGTTTTTTTCGACTTTTTCTTATGAAATACTGCAGAGAGTTCGAGGGAATTAATTCAGTTTTACTATTTTGTCACATATTTTTTTGTATCCCAAATCGCGAGAGGTTGACGGAATGTTGTGTGGAACTAATAGGACATAATATGTATAGAGGCCTACCTACCAGTCGAGCAGCATAATTGTTTTCATATGAATATGTTTGGCTCATAACACTGGATCCTATATCAATGTAAACATTCTAGTTTTCTCTTAAATAAACATAGAAATAATAGATGTTGTACCTATTGAAAAACCTGAGAGGAGTGTTCGCAAGCATTACTCCCAACAACTGCCAGGGCGTCGCGTCGGCCCCGAAACAAAACAAAATCGTCGACCATCTCACCGCAAGCAATAAATTTGTAGAAAAAGTTAGTCGTTCTATACTTAGATTTAGGCACGTGTGCAAGCCAGTAGCACCAGTAATGAGCTAAGTGATTCCTGCGTTGCCAGGTTTTTGGTCCTTCTACAGGGTGCTCCTGAAATAAAATTTACTAAATTTTCTATACTTTTAAAACGATGTCTTATTTACTTTAAAATTATTTATATAGAATGCAAATAAAACAAGTCTTCTCTAAAAAAAAATAAATAAAATCATGTTTTGATCTCATTGGATAATGGGTCTAGGAGACTCCATTTTCACTTTGTCTAAGCCCAAGTGACCAATATCTTAACCATCTTTTTCATCAGTTTTGAAACATAATTTCCTTAAAATTATGTTTGATTTACCTACAGTCGACTAAAAACTGACCCTCCCTTACAAGTTGTATATATTTTTCCATGTCCCATACCTTATAGGAGTGTTCATTTCGGTTATCATGTTTCTATGGCAAAGTGATTGATACTGATGAACTCTTATTATTCATGGGAGGTTGGTCAAGCGCCCCTAAAAGATCGAAATTGAATATACTACAATTTTCTATATATTTTGCACATTAATTTTTAATGTGCAAAATCCAAGAAAGTTTGAAGTTTCTCTAAAATAAAATAGTCTTAAAATAAAATAAATAGTGTGTTTATTTCCGATGTATATGGCAGGCTAGAAATTAGTGTTTTGGACACATTAAAAATTTTAAGAATAACATTTAAAAACAATGAGTTCAAGAATGAGAGTACAGGTGGATACGTCTTATTAGATTACTATAGCGGATTGAAATTGTAACGTGCAGTTGAATTTATCGACGTAGATCATTACCGATAACGTTTGAATATTAGCGCTGTAATGCATCAATTGCACTCCTCTTATGGGAATTTTTGTACATGACATAGAAATTTACTTTGGGTTGGGTGAATGTCCGTTTTCTTGAATAATTTTCTATCTTTAATAAACAAGTGCAAAAATTCAAAGTGGTGCATAATTCAAGGATTTCAATGGTAATAAATAACTAACCATTATTGGGCCGGTCCGGAGTTTTGACCAAACTTAGATCATATTCTCATTTTAATTTTTAACATTTAGGCAGAACATTGAGTTTTTTCTTTGAGTCAAGAAAGTCAAAGCCACCTAGGTCATCTTCGACCTAGCAAAAAATGCGCATAGATGAGTATATTTTTATGTTTCTAACTCGAGACAAAACAAAACTAAGAAAGATAAAAAATAGACAATTATTGACCTGATGTCATGTGCTCAAAAGCTTTTTGTTATCTTATTGGCTCATCCAGTACACTTGCTTTAATTTCAGTGGGGCTAGTAGCGCGTTAGCCATTAATAAGCATTACTTTCTTTTGATTTATATAACAATTCAGAGGGAGAGGGGACCGAAAAAGTTACTAATCATATAATATTATGGCAGAATGAAAGGCTGGAATAAATATATTTGATGTGGAAAAAACAACCAGAAAGAACAGGAGCTCAGAATTTATAGGAATGCATAGTAAATGATTATCATCGACATTGCGTCAAAATAAATTAATGACAGAAGCAAATTATTAACATTTAATGATGAAATCTATATTCATAGACATATTTTTGTCCAGAAAATGTATCATTGTCAGGTCGCAGCCGCAAATTTGGCGGTATTTGAGGCCCAAATAACGCTTCAGAATGAAAAGCCATAACTGGCCGGGGAGGAGAGTGAAAAACGTCTAAACATTTACAAATGATATAAGACAAAAATAATAATCTGTCGGATACTTTTGGTTTTTAGACTACGTTTCACTCCTCTCTTATTCAAAATCCGAAAACTGTCTTGTGCATGTGCTTATGAAACCATTGTTTAATTTAAATATGCTTGCAAGCAATGAAACTGCTTGGGGACTGAACAATTAATTTGATTTCTTAAAATATTGTTATTAATTCTACTTCAATTAACTGTTTTGAAAAGCCTCTCAAAACAGTTATTAATTTTGTATTTGGTATTTTCGACACCAATTTTGACAAGCTTTCAAAAAATTTATTATATAAACACATATGCTCAGTGGCTTCACAATTATTATTAGTATCATTTATTTTACTAGCTACCTTATAATAAAGTCCTGCATGGAGACGTATATTTATAATTTTATTTATTTTCTGAATCTCTAGTCCGAAATTTGGATCATCTTTTTAATTTGCATTGTAGGTTGATTCTGTACAAATGTTTTGTTTTTGTAAAAATTTAATTTTTGGGTCTATAATTATGATATGAGGCCTTTCAAAAATGTTGAGTTTTACTCCCAAGATTTGTAACTCCCTCTAGAGAGTATCAGCTACAATAGCAAAACCACAATAATATGAACATTAAAGTTCTATCCTTTCTTATCAATTTGCTTTTTAAAATGCTTCATTATTTTTCTTATTATAGAGAAGATAGATTGTTCTGTTGATACGGTTTAGAGTGATTTGCATGGTAAATTTTCTACCCTCGGTAGGTTTGTCGCATTAAAAATATAAAGCCGACCTAACATTTGGAACAGGGATGGTTTGAATTAGTTGTGGTACACAATGTGGCCTCCATTTGGTGTCGTGATAAGGCTGTAAAGTAATGAAAGGAAGGATTTATTTTTTTGTGAGTGGTTTTGTATAGCGGTAGGCGTCTTAACATTTATTGTTGATATTTTCTGATGTTCAATAATTAATTATTATTCTCAAAAGTTCATTTATATAATTATTGCGGGCATTTTAACGGTTTCAAAATACGACGACGAATATCTAGTCGAAAAAATGCGAATAATTTGGTAGTAGAATATACAAATCGTCCTGTTTAATATACTGTTTATTGTTGTCTCATTCTTTATGCATCTTGAACACCAAGTCATCCCTCTTCAAAAGTTTCAACTTTGTAGTCTTAAGAGAATAAATTTTAGCAGCGAGTTCAATGGCTGAGTAGCGCCTTTTGGATTTAAAAAAATATATTTTGTAAAGGTTTATCTAAGGCAACATGAAGGGCTACTGTTACTGTTCGGGATGGTATGAATGAAGGGCTACTGTTACTGTTCGGGATGGTATGAAGCAGTTTTTTTTTATAGCAATGATACACACACCACACACTAGAGAGATCCTATGGCACTCGTTGAGCAGGATGTGTGCGGAGATGTTGATTGACACGGTTCTTGAATAGCTGTAGGTTGCAATTTGGTGGAAAGAGATCTCCTGGGAGTGAGTTCCACAGCGATGCAGTGAGCCAGACAAAAGAGTCTTTGTAAAGCGACGTTCTAGATGTTTCCAGTTGTCTTGCCGTGTGTCGCGACTGTCTGACAGACGTTACTGGGGGCGGGCCAGATCCTGAGAACATCTGCGGTGAAAATATCTGTAAAACAGGGATATCTAGGCCACATGTCTGCGGTGTTCCAGACTATCCAGATCTCCGGGTCGCCGATGAGACGCACAACTTTTCTGAATAGAATCCAGCAGCTTTAGGGTGTGCTTTGGTGCGGCACCCCAGATGTGGGAGCAATATTCTAAGCACGGTCTTATTTGAGTTTTGTAGAGCAAGAGCAGCTGCTACGGTGTTACAGTTTTTTGTTTCGAAATAGCGCACCAAGTTTCTGCGAGGCTAATTTTGCGATGTTAGCAACGTGGTAATGCCAGAACATATTGCTGTTGAGCGAGACACCCAGTAGTCCGATTTGCGAGGATGAAGGAATGGTCGATCCTGCCGCCCGCCGCCGCGCCGTATTGGCTTTCTAGTAAACGTGGCTGCTTGGATTTTTGCTGCATTGAACTGGACCAAATTTCTGTCTGAATATTATCTGTCAAATTATTAAAGTGATTGGCAAAAGAGGCTGTCCAGTTTGATCGAAGGCATAATTCGCTTTCCTACAGAAAGCTATAAGTGTATTAAATATTTAACTTTAGATAATATGCAAATATTTTTAGAGAATTTTCCTTTAACACCTTTTCAACAATTGTTTATTTGCCTAGTTTACTATAAACACTTATTTTTAACCAGATAAAAACAAAATTACCCCAAAATACTACAACTGCTGTCAAAAAATAGACGTGAAGATCATTCACTTTATCCTCGACTTTTATATTTCAGATTGGTCTGATAAGAATTATATGTATAGTAAGGAAAAGCCCCAATTTGTTACCAATTAAAAAGCTATTGGTAAAGAATTTTAATTTGCATTTATTTTATCTAAAACAAAAATTTAATAAGATATTAGGGCGTACAGGTTCGGAGCTTGCTAATTAATATTTATTCCCAAGTAATGAAGCTACGCTAGGGTGCGAACTGAAAGATTAGAAATTTCACAAACAATTGGTTTATTTTTTCCTGTGACAAAGTTTAGATAGAAAATAAAATTATAATGTAATATTCTTGGTGAGCTCTACACAGTAGGTCACTACCATGTGGTTCCTCAGTGCTTCTTGATGTTTGATGCCGGAGATGTCTAAAGGTCCTGGAAATGTCACTGGAAGAAGATGTACTGTTTAAGTCGCTGGGTGAGCAGAAAAAAACAATCCGAGACAGTTAAAAAAAGTCAACAGTTTCATCTCAATTTGGCGGGGAGCGTCAGCTGTTTTAGTTTAGACTTAGCAAAAAAAGTGAATAAAGAGGGAAGGAGACTTAACCCCCAATCTATTAGGCTGGAATATACTAAAACACGCAAAAAAGAGAATTGATTTGAAATTAAATTATTTATCCCTCCGCCAATTTGAACGGTTAGATTTTAAAGCGAATAATGTACAAATAAAAGACTTCATTAATAATGGATTACCGAATTGAAAGATAGTTAAATAGAAATCGGGTATATAATAGAATCGGGTAGTGAATGTAAGCAATTACGCAAAAACAATCAAGATAAGACAAAGATAAGGATATATTCGGTAAGACTTACAAAAGGGAATATTAAATGTATGGTCTTATTTCTGCCAAGGTCAAAGTGGTTTTGAAAAGGTACTTTATAAATATCGATGGAAAAAGATAAATATGTATAGGAAGAATAACAACTAGCTAAGATCACCTTTAACAAAATCATATAATATAAACGATAAGCAACGAAACTAGATGATGAGATACCTAGGATCTCCTACACTTCTCAAGTACTTCAACCTTCAACTAGTAACTCCTATAAATCGCTTTCCTCACCCAGAACCTAAGCACAATGTATAGGTTTTTTATGGCATTGACACGCACACTAAAGGGCGAGATCCTATGGCACTCGACGAGCGGTGTGAAAAGCTGTAGGTTGTAATTTGGGGGAAACAGATGTCCTGGAGTGAGTTCCACAGCGATGCAGTGCGTCAGACAAAGGAGTCCTTGTAAAGCGATGTTCTAGGTGTTTCCAGTTGTACAACTAACGGGAATGATTTTCCGTCTATTGCAACTATCCGACAGGCGTTGCCTGGGGTGGGATGAGGCAGGCCAAATCCTGGGAACATCTGCCGTGTTCCAGACTATCCAGGTCCCGGGTCAACTCAACAACACATAAGAAGCACGATCTTACTCGTCCTTTGTAGAGCAAGAGCAGCTGCTGCGGTGTATACAGTTTTTTATTGCGAAATAGCGCACCAAGCTTACGTGCAAAGATCGGTTCTTGAGGAAACTGGCAAGCTAGCTGCGGAGAGAGGCTGGTAGTCTGAAGGTTGGCACTGACGGCAGTTTGTTGAGCAATCCGTCATGCCAAACTCTGTCGAATGCATTCGAAATATTCAACGCAATCGCTCGAGATTCTCCGTAGTTCTCAGTTGCCCTACTCCTTATATGAGTGACATAGGTCAGTATATCTCTTGTCGATCTCTCTTTGCGAAAGCCGTATTGGGTATCGCTAATTAATCTGTTGGTCTCAAGTACTTGAGTAGTTGTTGATTGGCTACACGTTCCATGACTTTGGAGATTACTGGAAAAACCATTAGTTCTTTTATTGGGATTGCTTAACTAAAATCAGAAATTAAATAAAAGCCACTCTTTTGAAGGAATAAGACCCTTTTTGCTTCCTCTCGAAGTCTCAAATAATGATAATTCTCTGCCCAACCGGCAAAACACTGGTCTATGCAAAAGATATAGGACATATAATATGATAGACATTGCTTATCCATATAATGTCCTAAACATCAATTGATCAAATACGATTTATAAGATAAGATCAGATAAAGATACAATTACCGTAGGATATTATACAATTCCACGTGTAAAATGGCCGAAATTTAATTTAAGATGTAATTTCCCTTAATGCCATGCGTGAATTGTCAGTTTAGTTATGTTATTTTTCCCTACACAATATTAAAAAATGAAATATAACAAAACTCTACGAATAGTGAAAAAAAATGGATAATACCTTCTCAAAACATCTTCTACCGCCATGGCAGAAACCAAGATCTAGATGACCACCAAAATCTCCTATTAAGATTTAGTTAATTTGTAAGTGTCCCTTATCACTTGGATCACTAAATTAGCACTTGTGCAATTTACACCCTGCCGCCAGATCCGAAGCGAACTTAAGTCTAGATTTGAGTGGAGAAAAAGGTAACAACTTGTCTGCGAAACATGAATCCTCCATAAAAATGTAGAACATCTACTTACAGTAGTCATAGTATTAGGTTATGTTTTAAAATCACTAAATATTTATTAAATAATATATTTAAAAGAAAAATTAAATTCAAACGAACCTGCAGATAGGTACTGACATAAATATTATTTATTGATAAACATAAGATTATATTATTAACCTGTTGTACCGGATCGCTTCGAATAGTAACTTGAAGTTGATATTACATGTTGCGGAATTGTCAAATTATTGTTTGTAACAGATGAACGTATAATTGTTAGAGCTTTTGCAGTTATTGCAACAAGGAGAAAATTATAATATTAAACAGGATTATTTTTACCTACCACATTCGGTATTAGGACGATACACTTTATCTGCTCGGTAGGTAAGAAACACTACGCCAACCATTTAATTAAATATTTGTTTCTAAACTAAATTAAACTGTTATTTTTTAAACTAAATTGATACAGTTTGTTTTAATGGAGCTTTGTCATTGATTTAATCTAAAAAAATGGTGTGCAACAGTAATGCTATTTGCCCTTTTCCTTAATTTCATATCACAGGGAGTTTACTTTTATAAGCTATTTTAAAATTGTAGTATTTAACCAGCTCGACTATGTCACATATTATTATAATGTAGACTTTTCGTAACTTAGTTTAAAAACTTATATGGTATTGTACTTTTGCAAGAGAAGAAACGAAATTTTCACAAATTAGATCTAGATGTAGATATATCTTTTAAAAATATCCCAAATTCTACTAGGAAGTTGAGCATAAAATAATTTTGTAAACATATTTTTAAAATGTGATCTGACTTCGCCAACCTCATCTTGGGATGCTCACTCAGCACTGTTCCCTTCCCTATAAAAACACAATTTTATTTAAGTCATACCCCCAGATAGTTATTAAAGTAATTAACCATTTCTAGATAGCAGTAAATTTTTGTTTGCATATTTTTCAACACAAAGATTCATTCCAATTAAATGGGAAAACGCAGTGCATATACATGTATATAACTTGTCATCATCACCCAATCAAGTTGATTCCCCAAATATATACATTTTACATTAGGATTATAAATACGTTTGATTCGCGAAATATATACCAATAAAAAGCGTGGGCGGGTTTTTGAAGCCGCTTCAACATTACTGTTGAAAATGATTTTGAGTTTATACAGAAAACAACGCAATTAACACTTTAAAACTGGAATTTTGGGAAATAATAAGATCAATAAGAAATGCCAGAATGGACCAAAGAGCAAGAAAAAATAAATACACGACACTCACTGAAAGTATAAATCTCATGAAACAAATTAAAATTAAATCAATGAAGCATCATCTAACCAAAAGTCTTTACTTTGAATCTAAAATATATATTTTTAAACTTTAATGCTAGAAAAAATATTCAGTGAGATGGAGTTATTATAGTTATTATGTATTGATACTTGGTTAGTTGTAGATATTGTTAAACTCCGGAAAGATAAACATGAATTGACTGAATTGATGGACGAATTACAAGAGGAAGCTGAAACGTCAGGTTTACAATATTTAGTAGAAGTGGGAGCAGTTACATTTAATAGACCAATAATGGAAAAGTGCAGTCATATAATATTGGTTCGTCGACATGGCCTGGCCTGTATATGAAGAACGAAACACTAAAAGTGCAACAAAGAGCGATGCAGGAAATATTCTTAAGGCCATTATAGCCATTATAGCACTCTTATGATCAAGATGTACGATTTAAGATTTTTTAAAGAATTTGAACTTTTTGCGACTACTTGTTTAGCATTTTTTTTTAACTTGGAAATGCATATATTTAAATTAGTAGGAAAAATTTCGCACCTCGTGAAAATTGTATTTACTTATATTTTTCCTACAGATTTCCATCCTTTTGAAAAACGGAGGGAAGCAGATTCGTGGAATTCAAATTGTCATTTTCTGTGTCATAATAGGTATATTTTGTGAAAACTTACTTCGGTATTAACTAAGCTTTAAAGGCTATAGACAGGATAAGACAAAAAATGCAAATATACCGAACGTTATAAATTATTTTCAGAGTACGTATATTTTTTATGCCCAGCTTAGCTAGCTTAGAAAGTAATATTTCTTTTGCTATTATTTTACTTAATAGCGACTTTCAATGCTGACTAAGTAATTATTGTATACCATAAGGCATTTGTTACGATTCTGAGGACCCCTGACTCAAGTCGAAATACAAGCCGGTGTACACCGGGTACACCTGGCAACGGTGCGTGGAAGATAACTCTTGGCAGGGTGCCACGAAGCGGCAGACTATTGAAGAGGGGATAGAGGGGGAGCCCAAGGCGTCACGACGGCTGCACCGTTGACTCACGGATCCTGTTGCCAGATTATTTCCTGTGATGTGATCTGTATGTTGTTAAGACAGAATAATTTGCTTCATTCTCATCTCAACTTTTCAATAGTTCCTTTTCGACTTGACAGTTGTAAAAAGTGTCATACTCGACTCAGCGTTCATTTAAAGATTTAAAATTACTAAACAGTAAACACATATAAATGAGCCACAAGCCATTCTTCCAAATAAACGCAAAAATTATAGGAATGTTTTGTATCACGTATGATGGTCACCTATTGTTAAGTATTAGTCTTCAGTATATCTTTTATATGAAAAATTTTTGAACTAACAGTTGATCTAAAATAAGCCGGGGTAAAATAAAGAAATATCTGACCGCAAGAGTTATTTTTATCATAGGTAATTGACCTTAAAGTCGAAAATAACCCCTAGTTTAGAAAACTCTGCCAAAATACTAGAAAATTTACTTTTTTATTATACTCATACATATTTTCGAATGAAACACACTTATTAAATAAATCAGCTTTCATATTTTGTTAAAACTCTAAACGACCCCTTCAGCAGACCACACCACATAGATTATTTGATTTTAAATTATTAATGGTTTCCACTGTACTGGATATTTACTGGAAAGTATCTCAACCAGGCTAATAACATTAATTAATTTTTGCAAAAACATCATTTTTATACGTGCCATCCTAACACTGGATGAATGGAATTTTTAATTCTAGTCGGTTTCATCTATGAAAAGCGCCTAGATGCCAAATTCTCGTATTCAGTATGAACCATCCAAAACGATCTACCACCCTAAATATTTTAAGAACCATTCAAGATGTCGGTTTTCGTCAAATTGAAACTGATTAGGATGAGTGAGTTGGTCTTATTAGTCAAAGTGGAAGCTACTGACCTCCAGCTACTCCATCCTTACTTTTTATAAATGACAACATAATCCTTGTGATACCTTGTTGGAAATATGGTAAATAGTTAGATTCAGTGGCGCACATAATAAGAATTTAATTTAAAACTAATAAACCAAAATATCGACCGTTAATTTGCACGAGACTCAAAAAACAAATTAATGAATCCCAATTTCTAATTTAATGAGGCAACTCATACCCAGCCACTTCAAAAATGGTTTAAGGTGAAATAGAATTATCGGTCCAATATTTGCTGAAGATATGGATTTTGAACGCCCATGTTCTTATTTATTGGTGATCCTCAAAACTCATTGAAAGACTAATCACTTTTTTTTCTTATTACTAATTTTTTTCTCTTGCTTTTCAATAAAAAAGTCATTCTGAGTAATTAATTTTTTTTTACTATCCTTGTCAAATTACACCTGCTTATATAATAATTTTATAGCGTCTCTCAAAATGTATTTGTACGAACCTAATCGTAAATCTTCTAAAATAGTTTGGGAAAGAATAGGTATGGCTCTAACTGACGCAATCCCTTCTTATTATTTGTCATTAAACTAAAGTCATTATCTCCAACAATCTTCGAGATATTAAGAGTGGATCGTTTTATATATCCTACCTAGCTGGTAGATCACGGATCTTGTAAATCAACACTGCCAACACTGAGTTATAGGATAAATCATATATTTCGTTGTTCTCCTTGCTAATAAATGTTAATATTGGGGAAGGTGGATAGGAATGTACTAATTTTGTTATTCATATGGGTATATTTTTAAAAACCTAAAGGATAATAAGACACAATAACATCATCACAAGCGCTTGCGAATGAAAGTGAAATGAAATACATTACGATATAAGTTTAATGAACTGTTAAGAATTCCTATTTTTTCGATATATTTATTGTATGGAATATTTTTGTTGCAAGTTCTGAATTACGTAATGATATATACTAAACATTACTTATAGAGATATATAAATTTCATCCTAAATAAAAACAGCTAATTAAACTGCTGAAATCATATCCATCTTATTGGCTTATATTTTACATCATGTGATCTTTCTGATTTATAGGATGGATTTCAAATCGACAATAATTTTATTAAGATAAATTCATTGAGAAGTGAAAAGTAATGACACCTATATTCAACTATAGTAATTATTTGCATTGGTAATGAACAGTATCGGCTAAAGGACTGAGGTGGCAGGGATTCCATATGGTAGCACTAAGCATGACACACTTATGACCTTATATACATAATATTCCTCGAAGGGTTTTTTCTTATTTTCAGCCAGCCAAATTTGACACAAATGCGTTCTTGTTTATATTTTTCTTGCTTGAAAGAAATCTGTATAGTGGCGGCTCCTAATGCAACATGTTGCAACTGTTACAAAAATAGTGTGCATGCTGTCAAATGCCACGAACCTCGCTTAATATACGCTTAAACTTGTGTGTATTTTGACTGGGCCGTATATTTAAAGTTGTAGCATCGATAATAAAATCCTTTCCAAAAATAATTGTTTTAAAATAAATCCGCACTACGAATTTTCATTCATAATCCTCCACACCTTTACGAGATGCCGTTTTAGAATTCTCGCTCTGGAAATAGACAAGACATAAACCACATGCTATACCATTTGACGTCACAAATAACATCGTTGCGTCACTAGTTATTTTCTTGATTATCGAAAATAGTGATATGATAAAAAAAAAGTACGAATTGCTTTGTATTCACATTGTTTTGACGGTGATTCCTTTTTTTCAGGTACAACCGGTCTGGCTCCACTACATTGATGTTCGAAAATAGTATCAAGTAAGTAAGTTGATTTAAATGTCATATGGTATTGGCAATTCGTACGTACATTTAATGAACATTTATTGCTTGATGTATCGTAAGCTTTTATGGAACAATGCAAAAAAAGCCGGTTTAAATTTTCATTAATTTGATTCAAAGTTTTAATATGCTGCTGCCAGGAAAAAAGCTACAAGCACTAGGAATACTGAAAATGAAGTGAGAAGTGAATATTTTCTTGCTTCTTCGCTCATTCACTTTTAATGTTATTGGGTTATTGGACGTAGAAGTCTGTGGGAGTTGTAAAAGGTGTTCTCTATGGATTCTATCTCCGTTTTGTAGCTTTATTCAGTTTTTTTTTGTAAGTGACGTTAAATAAACTGTGAAAGGTGGGCAAAGTGTAAAAGTTGTTTTTCCTTTTAGAAAAACATCTAGTTTTTAAAGCTGAAAGAAAAATGATATTATTTCTCTACTGGCCAGACAAAATTCGCAGCATTTTATACTTACCTACTTTTTACTTTTTCGAGTCCGAATCTTCTAAAAGTTTTCAGCTCAGTAGTGCGCTACGTTAATAGCGTTGTCGTTGGCAATCCGCATGTCATCTATGGAATACGTCGCAGGGCACAGTATGCATCTCAGGATATGATCCTCATCCTGCACTTCGCCACAGTCGCAAAGGTTTGATTGGTCTTCCTGTATCCCCCATCTGATCATATTCGTTTTCACCGGTGCCACTCCTGTTCTTATTCGGATTAATGTTTTCCAGGATTTTCAATCCAGGGTAGAGCCTGTTGAGGGAAGTTCCGACTGAGGAAAGTTATCTGGTGGGTCCTGTGGAGCAGACTGAAGGAAACTAGTTGTAGATTTTAGTCTCCTCATTGGTTCTTGATTTACGTGAAGGCTATGGCGCTCATCAAACACTTGCTTAAACTTCGCAACATGTTCAATGCCTTTTCTGCGTTTGGTTGGTGTTGAGAAACCTGCCGCTCTATAGAGTCTTTCCAGGGAAGTAGCTTTCATGCATTTAGTAATAATTCTACAGGTTTGGTTGAGAACAACGTCGACCTGTTTTACATGTTTGGATCGGCACCATACTGGGGCAGCATACTCTCCTGTAGAGAAGCAAAGTGCTTGTGCAGATGTTCTCAGGACTTAAGGTTTAGCGCCCCATTTACTTCCAGCAAGTTTTTTTTATTAGGTTGTTTCTGGCTGTCACTGTTTGCCGAGTATTATGGCAGTTGTTTGAAGGATAGCGTTCTATCCATAGTAACACGCAGATACTTCGGTGTATCAACGTGGTCAAGTTTTTCACCTTCCCATGAGATTTTAAGTTTTTTTGTTTGCCATGTGTGTGTTAAGGTGGAAGGCGTAAACTTGTGTTTTTGCTGGGTTGGGTTTAAGAGCGTTTTCGCGGTAGTAGGTGGACATAGTTTTCAGAGCTGCTTCCAATTTAACTTCTATATCCCTAAAAGTCCTATCCTGTATGAAGATTACAAGGTCGTCGGCATACAGGAAGTATCTAGCATGTTCGGTGACTGGTTGATCATTGGTATAAATAGAGTTGGGGCCAAAACGGCGCTAATTTGTTCTGTAAACAGGCCATCCTATCCCGGAGACTTTCCGTTTTTCATGGTGTTGAATGCTATATTTAGTTCTTTCATGGTAAAGCCTTGTTTTAGTAGGTCGGTCTCATCGTTGATATCCCTTATTAGTTTTTTTGAACTTTTGTTTTTCTGCACTTTTCCGTTCAGAAGCAGTTGTTGAGCAACTTGGTTTGGGGTTACGTTGGTAAATTGTTTAGGCTCTAGTGGGTTCCCACTTAACTTTTTAATTGTATTCCAGGCCATCTTGCTGCTATGCGTCATGTCCATTTTTTCTAATGTTTCTAGCCATATTTGTTGGCGTGCCTCGCCCAACCTGGTCAGCAGTACCTCGTCACATTCTATTGTGTCATCACCGAATGGGTCTTTTTCATATAGTTCATTGTATGCGGACATTAAGTCCTTAATATCTGTTGATAGCCCTGTCTGCAGCTCCTAGGTATATGTTGTCTAGATATGCGTTTCACGAGTTCAATGAGATGTTCATAGTTATTTGGAAGGGGTTCGATGGAGTTAATTTCTCGGTTTAGGTCTTCGGTAAAGTTTTCCCATTTGGCTTTCTTAAAGTTGAAACGTCTTTTAAAAGGCACTGTAGGAGCCTTAGCGGCCTGGTACATGTTTAGGCCAATTGGGCGATGTTTGGTTTTTGGCAGGGCATTGTAGACGACTTTTGTGCACTGCTGTTCTATGTTAGAGGTGACAAAACTTAAATCGGGATTATATCCTCGCTTCCACACTTTACTGGTAAAAGAGAAGGGAAGCTTAGGGTCGTGTATCAGTGTGAGGTTGTTTAGATCTGCTCATTCTTCAACTAGTTCTCCGTTGGAGTCTGTTGTATCATATCCCCATGTTATGTTGTGGCTGTTAAAATCTCCAATAATAAACCATGTTTTTTTGTGACCGGATGTTATCCGTTTCCGGAAGGCTAAAATCTACTCCTGGCGGTTTGTATATTGACGTAACGGTATACTTTACCACTGTTAGGGCCTCGATGCCGTTATCGTTTCTTTTTCCTACTGAGGTGATAGCTAGTCTTGCCTTGGTGAAAATAGCACTTCCATGTTTGGCATGGAGAATTTCGATATATAGGTTCATTCCTGGCATGACTGGTCTAATTGAGTTTTCACTCCTATGTGTTTCCTGGATGCACAGTATGTCACATTTAGTGGTTTGGCACAGCTGGGAGAGTATATCCCGCTTGTTCTTTGTGATTCCTTCGATGTTTATGGATATTATAGTCAGGGTTGGCGCTAAAAAGAGCCCTTTGGGATTGCAGCATGTTATGAAATAAGAATTCGAATGTCTGAGGTGCAGAGATCCCTATATTTTTAGGGATCAAGATCTGAGCTAAAAATATTTACCATATTAGATATGTCCCTATTTTATGTCTGGAGTTGAAGTTAAAAGTTTCGTAAACAAATGGTTATAAATTATGTTTTCTTAAATGCTCTGATAGTGTTTCTAGGGCAATTCTCGGTAAAAATATTCGACGCGTAAGCATTATTGGAACGTCAAAGTGAATAATATATTGACTACGAGGGCCGCATGCTTTTATCGATTTCACATATTTTTGCGTTAAATTGTAACAAACTAAGCATTACATAAAAGGTTACATGTGAGATTTGACCTTAGTTTTGAAACTAATTAGGATTTATAAACACGAAACAAATTCTGATAGAGCTTTTTAACCCACTTCATGAATCGAGATTATAAACTTGCTGTAAAATGTAGCGACATTAATACGGGGTTGAAAAAAATTGCTCACTGTGGCACCAATTTGGTAAAAACCAATTTTGATATATTTTGGTATGTTTAATATCGAAGTTTGACCAAAGTTTTAGGAATACATTTTTTGTTCATTATAGTGTAGCGATCTTTGTATACAGTTATGTGTAGACTGCTACATACATAAGTATATGCATAATTGAAACATTTTCCTCGCAAAACTAAGATAACTAGTATCGATTTTTAACTATTATAAAATTAAAATTTAAGATATTTATCTGGAACTAAAACTTCTCACTTAAGTATGTATTTTTTTTCACTGGGGCAATAGGAACAAAACATCGAAACTGGGAGAGTGACAAGAATGCCCCAAGAAAAAGGATATTTCGATATGACATGTCTTAAATTTTAATTTCCAATGCAATATAGGTATTCTAATACCTGGATAAAACATATTTCAGCCACGGTATAAATAAATATATATTTCAGCTATGTGTATAATATGTAGATACCAATATGTGCATAAACACTGTTTACAAACATCGCTTGCTTATAATAAAGGTAACAAACACATTTGTATCTAAAAGTTTGACGAAGTTCGGTATTAAACCTATACAGAACAAAATAATAAAATGAAATAAAAAAAAATATTGTTTTTTTCCACAACCAGAATAGATATGGAAATGAACTAAAAAATATCCCCAGGATGCCATAATCGAAAAATATCAGAATCGGTTTTTACAACAATGAGCATTTTCACCTTTCTCTTCCTCTCTCTATTATTGCCCCTATACCTACGCATTTTGGAGCAAATTTATAGAAAAGTTCTAATATATATTTTTAATAACTGTTAGTGAGTTCAGCAATCTGAGCAACGAGCAATATTCGATTTATTACAATATGTAATGACATAATTCTAGAGTTTATTTGACTACTTGTCTAAAGTCTAAGGCCTCTTGTTAAGTCGAAGGTCAGCAGATTTGTCAGCCTTCGAAACGCACTTCATCAGCATCAGGCAGATTTAATTGGTTCGCAAAAACATTAGAAATGCACTAACGCTCTTTCACTGTACTTCTCACTAGACCGATGAATGACTTCTTTGACGGATCCCAGAAGGATTTCATGCAGAATAACATCGTTG
>MU183880.1:106039-170563 GCA_016904865.1 Pissodes strobi | reverse complement strand
AAAATATGCTGTTTTTTCTTCAAATGTCGACAAATTAATGCAAAAACATCTCTTTTTAATAGTAATAATATATAATTATTATTAAAGATGAGTGGGTTCACAAGGCGGCTTAGACCGGTGTCGGTGAATAGGCACAGGTTGTTGCTATAGTAATGTAACATAATTATTTTGTTAAGATTGCGTCTCCGATTGCGTTTTAATTCCGTATTGATAAGCAGTTATTGAGTAAGTTCGATTAAATAATAACCAATTTGCTCCTATCCTAAATTAGTGACTTTTAGAAATGCAGTCACAAATTGAGTGGTAAATATAAACTGTAGTTTAATAAATCGTGAGTTGTTGGCGCTTATTTTGTTGTCTGTTTGTATTGTATCTATGTTGCTATGACAACACTTTTACCTCCGCCGGCGGAAAAGTGAAAAGTAAAGCTCCGGCGGAGGAAAAACGAAACTTCACGGCCGCCTACACAGTCGAGTAATGACGGATTTACTGACGTTTGAAGAAAATAGTATATTATTTTATATGGAGGAAAAGTGATACTTTTCATGGCGCGCTCGTGTTTAACAGCCGAACGGAGTGAGGCTGGTAATAGAGAGCAAGCCATGAAAAGTAACTTTTCCTCCAAATAAAATATGCTGTTTTTTCTTCAAATGTCGACAAATTAATGCAAAAACATCTCTTTTTAATAGTAATAATATCTAATTATTATTAAAGATAAGTGGGTTCGCAAGGCGGCTTAGACCTGTGTCGGTGAATAGGCACAGGTTGTTGCTATAGTAATGTAACATAAAGCTGTCAGTGGACACTGTCAACAATAATTATTTTTTTAAGATTGCGTCTCCGATTGCGTTTTAATTCCATATTGATAAGCAGTTATTGAGAAAGTTCGATTAAATAATAACCAATTTGTTCCTAAATTAGTGATTTTTAGAAATGCAGTCACAAATTGAGTGATAAATACAAATTGTAGTTCAATAAATCTTGAGTTGTTGACGCTTATTTTGTTGTCTGTTTGTATTGTATCTATGTTGCTATGACAACACTTTTACCTCCGCCGGCGGAAAAGTGAAAAGTAAAGCTCCGGCGGAGGAAAAACGAAACTTCACGGCCGCCTACACAGTCGAGTAATGACGGATTTACTGACGTTTGAAGAAAAATAATATTGTACGTGTGTCTCACATTGAAGCAACAGAAAACAGTGACGATCTTTTGTGAATAATGTCGGACAGTGACAGTGATGACGATGTTATGCCCTGGATTCACCCTTCATTTGTGGAACTGATGTGCCATAGTGCAGCCATATGGATAAAAGAACTGGAGCAACATTCAGTTAAATTTCAAAATTGTTACCGCTCATTTGCAATTGCAGCCCATGCCCTTTCTTTCATCTCCCTTTTGTTATAATCTTGACGATTATAATCATAAATACATAGGGATTTTTCGACCAATTTAATATTAGAGATAGAATCTTCGAATCTTATCGCCTGAATGTACACCGATAATGAAATGATCAACATGCAAGTTTGTTGCCGGCAATATAAATCGCCGGAATAGAGCAACTTGTTCGAACAGGCAATATCGCATCACCTCAGTGTGCGAGACCACATTTGATCTGCAGTATTGTGTCAATAGGTGATAATATCGCGTATTGCTAGTTGCGTGTTGCTTATTGCCCGTTGCACAATGCGTGACCCGCCTAAGAGGGCCTTTAAAGCACGCGCGACATATTTCAAAACACGACGCGCAGCGGAGTGTTTTGTAAGTCGCAAGGACTTTAAAGGCCTCTTATACACGTATATCATACGCTATTTTTTATAACGAATGCATCATAATCTCAAACATGTTTTAAATATTAAACTTAAGGGATATATTGACGAATATATTAATCTGTCACATTTGACATGATCAAATGTTTCTGTAGCAACCTTTAAAAAAGTAGGCGCATCAAAAACATCATTTTAAGCACGCTGCAGCGTGCGATAATCATTGATTATGATGCCTGCGTAATAAAAATATATTTATGGTTTTTCTTTTAAATTTGTTCCAAAAATTATTTGCTCCAAGGGAAAAATGTTGTACCCAATGGTGTACTCGGTTGTACCTAACACGTGCGAAAAGTGCCTTGGCCGCCCTTAATGGTAGGGATCGGCAAGACAAGAAATCTTGTCTTGACAAGCAATTTCTTGTCTTGTCTTGAAAGTTTTTCAAGAAATAAAAAAAAAATCTTGTCTTGACCATTTCTTCAGAGTTGTTATCTTGTCTTGACTAAAGAAATCTTGAAAATTCTTGACATCTTGACAAAAGGGTAACCCCCGTTTAAAAGTCGCTTTTTGATACCTTGACAAGGGGAAAACCCCTGTTTAAAAGTCGGGATGAGATTGGTTTATATGATGTTTATGCTTTATGCCTGGAATCGAGGGTCACGCGGTCAGGATAGTATTGTTTTACATTTCGTTGCTTCATATGTGTTGACAAATTAACTTTTTTCTGGTAGATATGTTCTGTATGGTTGTGGAGGATTCATGTTTTACCTTACAAATGTTTGCCTATTCTCTTCACTTAGAGCCGCTTGCTCTGGCTCCAGGGTGTAAACTGCACAAGTGCTAGTTTAGCGACCCTAATGAAGCTGAAAAACCTAAAGGAAACTGGAGAAACGGTCTACGTTTCGAGGAACAAATCTGCCCCCGTGGTCAAGAACGAACAAATCTAGAAATGAAAATGGTTAGTAAATACAATAAAACAGTAAAAAGCTCTTGCACTTGCAAGCTTTGACTTGACTTTGTCAAAGGGTTTTTCAGCTTCGTTAGAGTCACTAAACTAGCACTTGTATACAGAAGAAGCGGCTCTCAGTGGAGAGAACAAGCTAGCATTTGTAAGGTAAGTTTTTTTTAATTTAAAAAATTATACGTAAATTCAAAATTTCTGTACGCCACTGAAGCAGATCCGCTTAGCAAAGATCCTTTTGATTCTAATATCTTAGGTCATACATAACATATACAAAAATAATAAAAAAAAAATCCTTTGCAAATAAAAAGTCATCAAATATTAAAAAATTATCCAATTTAATTCTGCCCACAAGGCAGAGTTTTACCAAAATTAAAGTATCAATTTTAATTTTGTTGGCCAATTCTCTGACTTTACAAGCTACAATGATCTACTGGTTGAAAAGGAATTCGAATTTTCAATTGTTTTCTCATTTAAACTAAATATTTTTTTCTTCAAACGTCAGTAAATCCGTCATTACTGGACTGTGTAGGCGGCCGTGAAGTTTCGTTTTTCCTCCGCCGGAGCTTTACTTTTCACTTTTCCGCCGGCGGAGGTAAAAGTGTTGTCATAGCAACATAGATACAATACAAACAGACAACTAAATAGGTGTCAACAATTCAAGATTTATTAAACTACAATTTGTATTTATCACTCAATTTGTGACTGCATTTCTAAAAATCACTAATTTAGGAACAAATTGGTTATTATTTAATCGAACTTACTCAATAACTGCTTATCAATTCGGAATTAAAAGGCAATCGGAGACGCAATCTTAAAAAAATAATTATTGTTGTCTGTTGACAGCTCGGTTGACAGTATCCACTGACAGCTTTATGTTACATTATTATTGCAACAACCTGTTCACGGGTCTAAGCCGCCTTGCGAACCCACTTATCTTTAATAATAATTTGATATTATTACTATTAAAAAGAGATATTTTTGCATTAATTTGTCGACATTTGAAGAAAAAACAGCATATTTTATTTGGAGAAAAACTTACTTTTCATGGTTTGCTCTCTATTACCAGCCTCACTCCGTTCGGCTGTTAAACACGAGCGCGCCATGAAAAGTATCACTTTTCCTCCATATAAAATAATATACTATTATTTTGTGTCTGTACAGGGTGGCTCGAATTCGTGTCTATGTATGGGGAACTCGAAAACCGTAAGAGATACAGTGTCGGTCAAATTAAGGCAAAATAGCGCATTTAAGTGCCTAACAATATGCCGTTTAGAAAGTTTTAAAATTCCGAGTATTTACGGAGATATCCGGAAAAAACCGAGATTTTGAAAAATCGTTTTATTTTTTTCCTGGGCTTATTTAAAAACGGATTTCAAATCTAATTGCACTTTTGCATTGCCACTTTTTCCGCTCTATCGAATGATGATATCCAGTTTGAAATCCGACGTTTCGTCTTCAAGGGATCATCATCAACTTTCTTTTTTTTAATACGAACTTTAATTTTTTTTAGCGTTTTTCAGATGGTATTGGCGTTATTAATATGAGTATGTGTTTTTATTTTTTTTTTATTTTTATTTTTTTTATTTTTATTTTTTTTTATTATTTTTATTTTATATATTTTGCTTTGGTGTGATTTTAAATAATTTAAAGGTACTTTTGAAAATTTCATATTCTATAAATATATTTTATTTGTTTTTTGCATTAAGTGGAAAATTGGAGCCGGTATTAAAAATTAAAAATAGTAAAATTATTTTTTACGAGAATATGGCCATGAACTATTACTCAAACAAGTTGCTTAGTGCGTTTTATTTATAAGCAAAATTCCAATAGGTGTTTTTCCATCAAAGTTCTTATAGTATCACGTAGTATGATTATAAATTGTTGATGTTCTCTATTAAATACATGTTTTAATTGGTTAAAAGTTGAGAATATTTTATCTTTGCAGTAAGCAACTTGTTTGAGTAATAGTTCATGGCCATATTCGCGTAAGAAATAAATTTACTATTTTTTATTTTTAATGCGCTCCAATTTTCCACTTAATACATAAAACAAAATAAAATATTTTTATAGAATATAAAAATTTCAAAAGTACCTACCTTAAATTATTTAAAATTACGCCAAAGCAAAATATATAATTAAAAAAATAATAATAAAAATTTTAAAAAATAAAAAAAAATAAAAACACATAGTCATATTAATAACGCCAATACCATCTGAAAAACGATAAAAAAAAATAAAGTTCGTATTTAAAAAAAGAAAGTTGATGATGATCCCTTGAAGACGAAATGTCGGATTTCAAACTGGATACCATCATTAGATAGAGCGGAAAAAGTGGCAATGCAAAAGTGCAATTCAATTTGAAATCCGTTTTTAAATAAGCCCAGGAAAAAAATAAAACGAATTTTCAAAATTTCGGTTTTTTCCGGATATCTCCGGAAATACTCGGAATTTTAAAACTTTCTAAACGGCATATTGCTAGGCACCTAAATGCGCAATTTTGCCTTAATTTGACCGACACTGTATCTCTTACGGTTTTCGAGTTCCCCATACATAGACACGAATTCGAGCCACCCTGTACAGATCACCCAATACTGATTGTGCTACTTTTGTTATTGGGTTAGAGACTTTACTTTTACGTTTTCCTGCAGATGCCACTATTATTTTATCTGGCGATTTTAATATCAATTTTATGGATAAAGATAATTTCAACGCATTGTCTTTGTACAATTTACTTCTGTCATTTAACATGAAAATGCATGTCGACGAGCCAACCCGCATTACTGCTAATTCATCTTCGTTGATTGACTA
This sequence comes from Pissodes strobi, assembly GCA_016904865.1. NCBI lineage: Eukaryota > Metazoa > Arthropoda > Insecta > Coleoptera > Curculionidae > Pissodes > Pissodes strobi. The sequence continues at coordinate 165,028 of MU183880.1, read as the reverse complement.
TGTATGCTCAAATTTAAGTAGCGAAAGTTTGGAAACTTCTGTAATGAGCGCAGGGTTATCTGATTATGAAACCATTATCAGTAAGGTTAAGATAAACCTAAAAAGTAACAGAACACTAAAGCGTAAGGGTAGGCTATATCTATACTGAGAATAATTTTAGGAAATTTTCTGAACTGTGTCTTCAAGCAAATTGGAACAACATTCTTATGTCTCACGATCCCCTCGAGCATTTTCACAAAATTTTGTATGACACTTTTAACAAATCTTTTCCTTTGGTTCACATAAAGAAAAAGACAAACAACATTGGTGTACCCAAGGATTAAAAATGTCAGCCCGTAACATGCGCTGCCTTCATTACCTGAGAAAATATTTTATTAATTCTAGAGTATTCATGCGACACTTTAGTAAATATCGTTCTATATATAGGAAAACTATTAAGTTAGCTAAAAAAATCCTACTATGATAATCGCATTGCTAGTGCTGACAATAAACAAAGGGAATACTGGGCCATTGTTGGTGAGTTAAGCGGAAGAAACGTCGAAACCGCCCGTACAATTTTAAAGTCTGAGCAACTCAATGACTATTATGACTCTGTTGCTTCTAGGATGAAAGCGTCAAACATCATACCGAGAGATGCACTACAGTATCTCAGACAAGTGAATGTTCTTGGGTCTTTTTACTTTGAGCCGACATGGATGTATTCCTGGAGGACAAATCATTTAGTATGGTAGCTCTGACAGAACATTGGCTAACAAGAGAAGAACTAGAAACTCTGAGCATCTCTGGCTATGACCTAGTCAGTTACACAGCGAGAACTAAATACAGGGGTGGAGGTACACTTATCCTATTAAATAGAAAGCTAAAAGCAATTAACATTGAAAAATGTGTAGAATTATCATGCATTTTAATTAAACCATATAACTTTTATGTAATAATAGTTTATAGGACTCCGGCAGGGTGCTTTGGCACTTTTATGGATGCACTTGAATCAGTACTTGAAAGGATCCGGTGTGGCAGGAATGTTATACTGGCAGGGGATTTTAATGTGCAATTAGGAACTAATCAAGGGGAGGCATGTGATCTAGTACAAAGCTACGACCTCTGGAAAACCATTCAGGAACCAACACGGGGAGATGCCTGCCTGGATAACATTTTTGTTAACCTCGGGTCTGATTTTGTAAAATCTAATATTGTAGAGATGGATATTTCTGATCATAACGGACAGACGGTACTCTTCAATATAAGCCTTGAAAGTAATAATCAAATCTCACAAAAAAACATCTTTAGACCACTAACTCAGAAGGGGCTATTAAATCTTTTTACACTTATTGGATCGGCACAGTGGGACTTCATTGATGGAGATAATTCAATAGATCGGAAATTCTCCACTTTTATAGATCTTTTGCGGGGCGCTTACTTGCAGTCCTTTCCGGAAAGAACTTACAAGGTCAGATCTGACGGACCGCATAGAGTTCGGAGGTTCAACGTTACTCTGTGGCACATGAGAGAAACAGTTTCTTTTCTTGGGCAGGTAAGTAGACAATATAACACACCTGGAAACAGGGAAGAGTACAAACTGAGTAAGCAAAGATATGTCCAAGCAATTAAAGATCACAGCAAGCAACAAACGATAACATGATTCGAACGGCAAAGAATCCATCAAAAAGCATGTGGGGTCTTATTAATAACCAGAGGGGTAAGAACAAACAGTGTAGGGACATAGGTATAGATCCAAACGTTTTTAACGAATACTTTAGCAATATTGCGCATGATTTGGTAAGTAAAATCGAGAACAGCGATATTAGTCCACTTGATTACCTAGATAACTTAAATATAAACTTAAACGACAGCTTTACTTTTGGTGAAGTAACCTCCAATGAAATCAGGGATATCATTGACAGCTTAAAAAATAAAAACAGCACTGACACCTCAGTGAAACTCGTAAAACAAATAAAAAATCTCATAATAATTCCACTCACAAAAATGATCAAACAATGTTTTAAAGAGAATGTTTTTCCCGAGGTTCTAAAGAAAGCTATAGTGGTGCCTATCTTTAAAAAGGGGGACGATGAGGACGTATCCAACTATCGGCCGATCTCATTACTACCAATAGTGTCAAAAATTATAGAGAAATGCATGGCTAAAAAAATTAACACCTTTTTTCAAAATAACAATCTATTATCTAATAGTCAGTTTGGTTTTAGGGAGGGAGGAGCACTGTTCTGGGCATTCTCGACTTACTCTCCACAGCCATGGACTCGTACGAAGATTTGGAATATGACCTCGTTCAGTTCTATGATCTTAGCAAGGCCTTCGATTGCGTCTCCCATGATATTTTGCTGAATAAGCTAAAATATTACAATTTCACAAATGGAAGTATTAAACTCCTAGAATCATATCTACAGGATCGAAAGCACGCTGTGAGGGCGGGCGACGGGTCATCAGTTGAGAGTGTTGTGAGTATTGGTGTTCCTCAGGGGTCGGTCCTGGGACCTATCCTCTTCTTAATTTACATCAATGATTTACCTCTGATCGGATGACACGACGCTTGCCGTTCGTGGCAAAGATTTTGATGCCGTCCAGGGGGAGGCGTTGGTGGCGCATGAGAGGGCTGAGCTATGGTTCCGTTCTAACAGGCTTCTCATGAACACTGATACGACTCAAAGGTTAATTTTTACTTTACGGGATTTACAGGGTGTTGACAATGGGGAGTCTGTCAAGTTCTTGGGGGTTTACCTGGATCCCACTCTAAGATGGTACGTCCAAGTGGAGAGTGTGTCGAGTAGGCTGGGAAGTTGCCTCTTTCTGCTGAAGAATCTGAGGGGCATTGTCTCAATGGAGACATTACTGTCTGCCTATTATGCTCTATTCCATTCTGTTATGATATAAGGCATAATGGCGTGGGGTGGGGCGTCGTTGGCGGGAAGAGTGTTTGCGCTTCAGATAAAGGCAGATAATTGCTGGTTTGGGCTTTCGGGAGAACAGCAGGGGAGCATTAAGAGACCTTAGAATGCTAACTTTTCTGAGTGTATTTATCCTGGAAAGTATTATTTATGTAAAGAAAAATTAAAGTAATTTTGTTTCTCACGGTGATATACACGATTATCCAACACGTGGAAGAGATAACCTTGTAACTGCATACTGCAGGCTGAAGAAGTGGGAGTGCAGGCCTGAGCACTGTGCCATAAAATTTTATAACAAGTCACCTCCTAATGTGCGAAGCTTTTCATTAACTAAACTGAAGTCCTTCTTAAAAGAGATTTTGGTTAGAAATGTATTTTATAGTAGTGATGAGTTTCTGTGCTGTAATCAAATATTTTAAAATGGTGCCCATTAAGGGTTTAATTATTTATTTTAATTTAAATTTTAAGGTGTTTCCGTAAATGTTTTTGTTTGTGGTGACTATTTTTAATATGTTCAATCGAATATTCTAATTTTTTGATATTTTAATAAGCCTTATTGACAGTTATATTATTGTGGTAAATTATTGACGTGGTAAACAAGAAATTGTATTGACATGAATAAACTATTTTAATTTTGACAGATGTAGCAGAGGTTAAGCGAATCTGTTTTGAAGTCAAGAATAAAAAAACCCTCGAAAAAACCTCTCTGGGTATGATGACATATCTATTGTTAAATCTCCCTGATTTCGCATTTTCTGCGCTTGCTGAAGCTATTAACTCCTCATTTTTATCGGGTATTTTTTCCTTCTTGTTTGAAGCTTGCCAGAGTAATACCCGAGGTAATACCTCTGTTTAAGGGTGGTGACAATGGTGATCCGTCCAATTTCAGACCCATTTCGTTGCTTCCGACTCTGGGCAAGGTAATTGAGAAATTGGTTTATAAGCGCATTATCAGTTTTATTAATAGACATAATATACTTTCCAGCTGCCAATTCGGGTTTCGTTCTTCCATGAATACTGGTGATGCGATCTTTGGCTTTCTTGAGTCTCTGTATCTGAGGATTGATGAGGGGAATGTTGCAGCGGCTGTTTTCTGCGATATTGCGAAGGCCTTTGATTGTGTTGATCATAGAATTCTTCTTGCTAAGCTTCAGCTGTATGGTTTCCGCGGCAAATCTTTAGAATGGCTCGCCTCTTATCTTAAAGAACGCTCTTTATTCTGTTGAGTGCTCCTTGACAACAGTGAATCACTCCCACGTTGTATGAACTCAGGTGTCCCTCAGGGATCTGTATTGGGCCCGCTTTTATTTTTGATTTATGTTAATGATTTATCGGGCATTAATAGAATAGAATAGAATAGAATTTATTAATGATAAACTAAGAAAGCTTTTCACATGTCAATACAATTTGTGGTATAATTAGAAAAATAAGTCAACTAAAATAACTAAAATCTACAAAACAACATTCTTACAAATATGCCAAAACATAGTCGAAACAACATTATTAGGATAGAATACAGGGCAAAAATAAACAAAATATAGACAAACTTTTAGACAAAATACAAAGCACATTACACAAACCAAATGATATATAAGAGGAAAAATCAGAAACCCGAAAACACTCAGACACAGGCTGGCAATCCCTCAAATATTTCTTCTAGTGAGAAGTAGGCATTTCGCATCAAAATTAGTTTTAGGTATGATTTTAAAGTTTTTGGCGGCATGAGCCTGACAGCAACCGGCAGCAGGTTGTACAGCTTGATACCATAGTAGTTAACCCCAGACTGTCTAGTTTATGTTGTAAGTAGGTTATTTCTATGTTTAGTTTCATAGTTATGTTGGTCTGCGTGCGTATCGTGTGCCGAGATATGATGTCTTATGTACATTATGGACTCCAAGGTATAGAGACAGGGCAAAGTGAGTATTCCCAGTTGTACAAAAGTACCCCTGCATTGGTCCCCATACCTGAGTCCACTCTTACAGCTCTACGCTGAAGGCCGAATAGTCTGATTGAAGAATGTCCCCAAACCATAATCGCATAGGCAAGCCTAGACTGAAATAGGGCAATATAAGCCACCCTCAAGACCGGAGCGGAGACCCTGTCAGCCAATTGTCTGAGGGAAAAAACACTACCACACAAGGCACCGCCAACCGTATCTCCGTGCACATGCCATCTCAAATTGGGGTCCAAAGTCACCCCCAGGTACCCAACTGACTCTGGATTGTCCTCAAAAACTCCAAGGTCCCGTGTGGAGGATATCATAGTTATGGTCTTTATTCTGTTGAGTGCTAATCTATTACATGTAATATTCAGGGAAGATTCACCATGTTCGCAGACGACACCACAATTCTTTGGCATGACAGCAATAGTGAGCGATTGACATTAAATATTAACGACGACCTAATTAAAATTAAAGAATGGTGTAATGCTAACTATCTAGTTCTTAACATTTCTAAAACTAATATATTAACATTCAAATGTAACTTGAAAGGAGTTTCTATAGTTGATAGTGTTGATACCCCTGTAAATGAACTAGATTCAAGCAAATTCCTTGGGCTGCATATTGATAATCTCCTAAGGTTTGACGATCATATTAAAAATATCTAAAGGATGCTATGCTGTAAGAGTCGTGTCTTGGGAGTTGAACGAAACTGCAGCTAGAAATACATATTTTGCCCTGGCCGAGACTCATCTAAGGTATGGCATATGTTTTTGGGGATCATGCAGTAATTACCTCTTCACCGCTATTTTTGTATTGCAGAAGAGGGCTGTTAGGTATGTGTATGGCATGAGACCCCCTGAAAGCTGTAAACCAGTGTTTAAAGCTAAAAAACTTCTTACCCTGCCATCTTTACCTGTGAATCAATTTTATAAGGAAATTAAATCCATTTTAATAAATAATACTTTTTATTTACTGGAAGAATTTATGCAATTTAGATTTTAATGTGTTACAATAAGTTTATGTAAGTGGTTTGTAAGTTTTATAGGTATATTTTATTTGATTTTAAAAATAATTAATTTATGACTTGTGTAATATTTTCAAGTGTAAATTTTACCATTTTGTTTGACATATGTAAGCAATATTTTGTATATTACATGAATAAATGAGTATGAGTATGAGTATCTCTATTTATTCTGGAAACGGTATGTCTGGTTCACAAAAAGTACGTCACCGAAATGCATTCGCAGTCATACTACCCAACATGCAGTTCTCACGTGGCTTATTTGCCCATACCAACTTCCGACAAAATTAAAAGATCTCTGATTTATACTGGCAAAAAATTATTTAATCATTTACCACTACAACTGCGTCAGATTGGTAGTTTTAAAATATTTAGAAGAAAGGCCAAAAAGCTACTAGCTGCAAAAGCTTATTATTCGGTAGATGTTGTTGTTTGTGGTTTGGGTACATTGTGTAATGCGTTTTAGTGCTAGTTTTGTTCCTCCATTTATTGTATTTATTGTTTTTATTAGTTTTAGGTATTATTTTTTTTATGTAATCACTATTTTATGTCTTCTACTTTTAATTATTTTACTTGATGCTTTGTCTCTGGAAAGAATTTTATACTTTTTTGACAATAAAGCTTTATTTATTATTATTATTATCATTACTAAAAGAGTTTGTGAAAAAAAATAATAAGGTCCCTAACAAAACAAAAGCGCTTTCATTCAAAAACATTCAAGAATCTGTACCAAAAATTTCTTCACGCTTATTAAAACTTCTTTGGAAACTTCAAAATAAGTTACACATTTTTTATCTTGCTCATCCTTTCTATATTAAGCCGAGGAGACCTTCTGACAGACATGTAAATGCAAAAATTGATTTGATTGTTCAAAGTCTGTACTTATGTAAATGATGTTGTTTTTGGGAAAACTCCCAATGATATAATTAAAGATATGTTGCAGCCAAGGTTGCAGCACATAATAATATGCTGGAGACTGCCTTATATGTACAGGGTGGCTCGAAATCGTGTCTATGTATGGGGAACTCGAAAACCGTAAGAGATACAGTGTCGGTCAAATTAAGGCAAAATTGCGCGTTTAGGTGCCTAACAATATGCCGTTTAGAAAGTTTTAAAATTCCGAGTATTTCCGGAGATATCTTATAAAAACAGTAAAATTATTTTTTACGAGAATATGGCCATGAACTATTACTCAAACAAGTTGCTTAGTGTAAAGATGAAATATTTCCAACTTTTAACCAATTAAAATATTTTTTTAATAGAGAACATAAACAATTTATATTCATATTGCGTGATACTATAGGTACTTTGGTAGAAAAACACGCCTATTGGAATTTTGCATATAATAAATAAAAAAATAATAAACTATATTATTTCGATAAAAAATCTAGCAAATTTAAAAATACAAACATCTTATATTTAAAGATTCATTCGAATTTTTACCATATTCTTTAGTAAATTTATTTGAAACACAATGAATCTTCAGTGTAAAGAAGTATTAAAATATTTTAATAAGGATTTTTTTCCATATAAATATATCGACGACTAGTCAAAACTAAATGAGGTAGATTTACCAGATAAGGAAAAATTTTATAATGATCTAACAGATGAACATAGTATGATAAAGACAAAGTTTTATTTAGTTTATTTGAGTGTAATTCGATTGGTGCATATCCTAACATGTATTTAAAATCTAATGTTACTCCTTGCAGATGATAAATTAGCTTTAACTTCTTCAGATGACAAAAGATATAAAATTTCTAATATCTTTAATACACTTGCTTGGGGTCACCCTGATATTCTTTCTTATCCATGGTTAGATGAGCATCCCGAATTATAAAAAAAGTAATAAAACAGTTTTTCCCTCTTTCCTAAACGAATTTTTCATATTTGTAAAATTATATCTCAGAGAGGAAAAAGCTTTATATTTCTTAAAGTTAAGTTGACTATTAAAGTTTGTGTTTAGAAAGTTGTCATAAAGAAATTGATAATGTTCCATATGAACTACAAGGGGTGTTTCACTCATGCAATAGGTGTACAATCTCATACATTCATGTTGCACTTGTGCTTAGACATAATTTTGATTGGATGGTTAATGATTTTTTGTTGTACCAATTATCCCATTATAGTCAAGAGGTCATAACGAATTTTCGGTGTTTGGTTTATTCTACAATTCGCACGGTGACCGTGATCTCGGTGATACCTTTACGATAAATAAATTGGGAACTGAAGCTCTCGTGGTCTTTCTTTGTACAGGGTATCCGGATTTCTTTGTACTTGCGGGGTAGCTCCATTCATTTTAAAGTTAGCAGGGTACGGTTTTCTCAACACGTTGCTGCTTTTTTTGTGAAACGAAAGATACGGTAAACAGATTTTTATAGCCACCATCCTTTTTTAGATACAGGGTTCTCCCTGAATTTGCACTTTTGGGGCATACCTCGTATTTTGGGAACGGTTAATTATATTGCAAAGGCAAAAACTGTATCTTATAAATATTTTAACGTACAATCAGTTTTTCTTAAAATTCATAATGCTCGATATACAGGGTGGGCCAACGAAAACTTTACACCCCGATTTTTCTTCTTTAAAATGAAAATTTGGAAAACCCTTCGATTTATGATTCGTGCCTGTTTTCAACCTTGTCACTTCAGCTCCCTGGGGGTGATGGAGCTTCACTCCTAAAATTTGAAATGGGTTAAAAAAGGAGTCGAGTGGTATCTCATTTTGAAGGTCTTTTGAACCTTATTACAACTTCCGAATTTGACGTCTCTACGCTCATACCCGTTCATGTGAGACCCTGTCAAAATATAGAAAAAGTATTTATTCCTTAATTAATTATTACTTAACTAATGAGAGCAGTGACTACAAAGTTAGTAGATGTAATCAGTGTCAACTGACCTTCGAAATTTGGTATTGCTGAATCTCCAGTACCATATTAAAAACTCACCCCAATTACAATGATTGAGTAATACTTTATTTCGAAGGCCCTTTGATCCTCATTACATCTACCAACTTTGTAAAAATAGTTGCTAGCACTTATAGTTAATTAATTATTAATGAAGAATTAACACTTTTCCAAAATGTTGACTAGATGTCACATAAACAGAAATAAGAGTAGAGACGTCAAACTCGGCAGTTGTAATAATGGTCAAAAGATTTTTAAAATGAGGTATCAGACGAGCGAAAGGACATCCACACCACAGTTTCGTTATGGAGTTTAATTAAACGAATAGAAATACACAAAAGTGACAGAATTTATGAAATTTGAAAAATGTAAAAACAAGGCGAGTAACTTTTTCTGCTGAATTAGAACTGATTTTAGGCATGCCTTGGGTTAGCTTGGGTTAATTTTAGTTGGTTGAGCCCCGCAAGGGATATGCGTTTTCTCTTGATCCGCCCATTAACTGTGGTGTGGATGTACTATTGCATCAGACGACTCCCTTTTTAATTTAAAATTTTAGAGGAGCTCATCAGGGGTTGAAGTGACAAGGTTGAAAATATTCACAACAAGTGTTCCCATAGAAGGAGAAATCGACGGTTCCGAGCGTTCCAAATTTTCATTTCAAAGCCGGAAAACCGAGGTGTTAAGTTTTCATTAGTGCACCCTGTATAGACTAAATTTTAGTTTTCTTAAATGGGAGGCCCTGTATATTTTTCCTCGTTGTATACAGTAATGATTATATGAGTATAATATTCGATAATATTTAGAACTCGGTTCCCAATTTATCTATCCTTAATCGTTGGAGTTCTACCACCGTGCAAAATTGCCCATTAAATCAAACACTATAAATGCGTTATAAGCTCTCTATTATTAGCGATATGCACAAGAATGGAACACTCTACAGCCCACTGCTTTTTCGAATATTTATTTACATTCTCATGCAGTCCCATGCAGTCGGTACAGTCACCTATCATATTTATGCAATCAATGCAGTCAAATGCAATATTTATGCAGTCAAATGCAATAGGTGAACACATTTTAGTGAGTGAAACACCCCTTGATGAACTATTACTCAAACAAGTTGCTTAGTGTAAAGATGAAAAATTTTCAACTTTTAACCAATTAAAATATTTTTTTAATAGAGAACATAAACAATTTATATTCATACTGCGTGATACTATAGGTACTTTGATAGAAAAACACGCCTATTGGAATTTTGCATATAATAAATAAAAAAAATAATAATTAATAGGCAAAATTCCAATAGATGTGTTTTTCCATCAAAGTACCTATAGTATCACGTAGTATGATTATAAATTCATCATGTTCTCTATTCAATAAATTTTTTAATTGGTTAAAAGTTGAAAATATTTTATCTTTGAACTAAGCAACTTGTTTGAGAATAGTTCATGGCCATATTCTTGTAAAAAATAATTTTACTATTTTATATTTTTAATACGGGCTCCAATTTTCCACTTAATACAAAAAATAAAATATTTTTATAGAATATAAAAATTTCAAAACTACCTACGTTATTTTATTTAAAATTATGCCAAAGCAAAATATTTAATTAAAAAAAAAATAAAAATTAAAAAAAATATAAAAACATATACTCATATTAATAACGCCAATACCATCTGAAAAACGATAAAAAAAATTAAAGTTCGTATTTAAAAAAAGAAAGTTGATGATGATCCCGTGAAGACAAAACGTCGGATTTCAAACTGGATACCATCATTGGATAGAGCGGAGAAAGTGGCACTGCAAAAGTGCAATTTAATTTGAGATCCGTTTTTAAATATACCCAGGAAAAAAATAAAAAAAAATTAAAATTTCGGTTTTTTCCGGATATCTCCGGAAATACTCGGAATTTTGAAACTTTCTAAACGGCATATTGTTAGGCACCTAAATGCGCAATTTTGCCTTAATTTGACCGACACTGTATCTCTTACGGTTTTCGAGTTCCCCATAGATAGACACGAAAACAAGCCACCCTGTACATTTAACATACAAGGACAAGGACTTTCTCTTAAGAAAGTGTTATTACGATTTTAGTTTCAGATCTTAATGTTAGCTCCATATTTTAACATGTTTGATTTTATGTAATTGTGTTGGTGTATATGTTGTAACTGTTTGAGCTTTTGGTCGGTGTATGTATACTCCGCTTTCTTACTGTATTAACTGTAACTTTGTGAATTTTAAGTCAGTGTATATTCCGCTTTACTATGTATGTTGATACAGTTTTGTTTTTCTCTTCTGGTCTGTTGACGTTGCTGTATCTCTTGAAGGATTTTGTTGGCAATAAAGAAATTATTTATTTATTTATTTATTTATAACAATTGTTAAATTGACAAACCTCATTCTAAAGAGTACAATGAAGGCTACCTTTTACCAGTGCTTCACTTAAAATACAACTATTAAAAAAAAAACACTAAAGCAAAGCAGAAAATCCACAAAGCAATCATTTTCATAAAAACACTACCAATATTTTTGAGTCATGAAGACAGAATCAGGATCACTCCTCTGAAAGAAGAAACTGAATGATGTGAATTCAGTGAGAACTATTCTTTAAAGTATGCTGGAGGTGTGCAAGATAACAAATAACATTGCACACTCTTTTAGTTTACACCAAAGATGGATCAGACCGAGGATCAGACACTGTTACCAAAAGTTACCCGCACTTTGTGAGACTCATTACATTATGGGCCATTGGCTATTTGGATCCCTTCACCCTATTCTGAAAGAATATACCTGAAATGGAGTCAACATAATCCACTTTTTAAATGACAGCACCACAACCCAATACAGAAACAAACAGATGTTTTCTTTCATTGCTAATCATTCCATGGATCATTTTCCAGAAAATAAAAATGGATCATGGAATTACCACTATGCTGGCCATCGCAAGGGAGCTGTCGATGGGATTCATATATCATTTATGCTGTCTACATTAACCTACTTCTGTTCATCATCTCAATAAAAACGGATATGGTTTGAGATTAGAGATCAACCGAGAGATCAACTGATGGTGGTCATGGATCCTAAAGCTGGATTTATAGATTGACATAAGCATAGCATAATCATAGCACTGCATAAGCACATTACAAGAAATGGTCCGTTTATAAATAGGCTTTATGTTATGTTGCGCCTGAGCCGTAAATCGCAAATACTAACCTTACAAATTTCATAATTTAGTTTTAAATTTTTTAAAGAAGTATATTATAGTCTTATGTATATTAACTTATAAATCCTTACCATTGTCACAGCATATATACAGCAAACCCACTCCGCCTGAAATCCCGTGTCGAGATAGGGGCTGCTACGCATCTAGTTGCCATATTCTCAGCCGCTCGAGCTCGAGTTTCATGTTGACGCATGCTGGCGCATAGTGCTAGAGTACAGATTCGGAGTCGGTAAATTTGTGTTTATTGTGTGAAAATTAAATATAATGAGTGGTATTCGTAGTGGAATAAGTCGCTGTGCGGCAATAAAGTGTACAAACAACTCAAAAAATTTTAATTTTAGTTTCTTTAGGTTCCCACTAGATGTGAGAAGGTATGTAGTTACAGATTTTTATCGAAATAAAAATATAAAGTATTTATAATGAAAATTAAAAATAACAATAGTGGCTTAGATAACAAAACCAATAGGTAGATTAATTATGCTAGTGTCTAGGTTCTGTTTGTCATACCTATTATGAAATTTTGTAGTAAGTGATATAATTTCACATTTTCTCGAATTTAAAAACAAAATTGGAGCAAAAAAAAAAAGAATGAAACATTATGATTATTTTGAACTAATTCTACGTAAGACTTTCATTTCGTTTAAGAAACCATATATTAAATGATTCATTTTTATATCTAAAGGAAATTAATTTTATTTTTACATCGCACAATTTTGGGTTCAAGCATGTGGTAGGGAAGATCTGCTAGAGCGGTTAGACAAATTGCACACCACGTCTTATCGGTTATGCCAAGTTCATTTTGAGGACAAAATGTTCTTAAACGATTTACGGGATCGGCTACACAAAGAGGCAGTTCCCCGAATATTTCCATCAATGGAAGGGTGGGTCTTCCAAATCAACACCAATTGTTAGTCAATCTATAACGACAGCTATAAGCTTGGATATACATTCGACAGGTACAGTTGAATAATTTTTTGCCTAAATTCTTTAGTACTTATTTTAGCTCTCCATGAATAAATTAGTATAGAAGTATAGTTGTCAAACTAACAAAATGAAACTTAAATGCAATTTTCAGTTTCATTATTTATTTAGGTGTTTTTTTCATTACAATGATTTACCTAGGGAGGGAAATGTTACTTCTCATTAGAGAAATTAATGTTGATTTCTCATGTTAGTATCCTATAAATTTTAAATTTTTAGAATTTGTAAAATAGATATTTATTTAATTGTGGAAAGTGATACTTTTCGCACATAATAGGTACAGGGTTATCCAACGAGGACTAGACAAGGCGATTTTTTTACTTTCCCTATACTAAAATAACTGAAATAGCCATTTTATATAATTTTCTCAGGCGAATTCGGATATGTTCAGCAAAAAACAATTGAACATCAAATAAAAGTGCAGTTTAGATTTTATAACATGTAGAAATGTCAAAATGCCTGACTTTTAATTGTCAATATTTCGTAACCAGCTAAATAGGATATTATACACGAAATGTTTATATGTACAGGGTGGCTCGAATTCGTGTCTATGTATGGGGAACTCGAAAACCGTAAGAGATACAGTGTCGGTCAAATTAAGGCAAAATTGCGCATTTAAGTGCCTAACAATATGCCGTTTAGAAACGTTTAAAATTCCGAGTATTTACGGAGATATCCGGAAAACACCGAAATTTTGAAAAATCGTTTTTTTTTTTCCTGAGCTTATTTAAGAACGGATTGCAAATCTAATTGCACTTTTGCATTGCCACTTTTTCCGCTCTATCCAGTGATGATATCTAGTTTGAATTCCGACATTTCGTCTTCAAGGGATCATCATCAACTTTCTTTTTTTAAATACGAACGTTAATTTTTTTTATCGTTTTTCAGATGGTATTGGCGTTATTAATATGAGTATGTGTTTTTATTTTTATTTTTGTTTTTTTTTTTATTTTTATTTTTTTTTTATTATTTTTATTTTATATACATATTTTGCTTTGGCGTGATTTTTAAGTAATTTAAGGTAGGTACTTTTGAAATTTTCATATTCTATAAAAATATTTTATTTGTGTTTTGCATTAAGGGGAAAATTGGAGCCCGTATTAAAAATTAAAAATAGTAAAATTATTTTTTACGGGAATATGGCCATGAACTATTACTCAAACAAGTTGCTTAGTGCATTTTATTTCTAAGCAAAATTCCAATAGGTGTTTTTCCATCAAAGTTCCTATAGTATCACGTAGTATGATTAAATTGTTGATGTTCTCTATTAAATAAATTTTTTAATTGGTTAAAAGTTGGGAATATTTTACCTTTGCAGTAAGCTACTTGTTTGAGTAATAGTTCATGGCCATATTCTCGTAGGAAATAAATTTACTATTTTTTATTTTTAATACGCTCCAATTTTCCACTTAATATAAAAAACAAAATAAAATATTTTTATAGAATATAAAAATTTCAAAAGTACTTACCTTATATTATTTAAAATTACGCCAAAGCAAAATATATAATTAAAAAAATAATATAAAAAATTAAAAAAAAAAAATTACAAAAAAAAACAAATAGTCATATTTATAACGCCAATACCCTCTGAAAAACGATAAAAAAAATTAAAGTTCGTATTTAAAAAAAGAAAGTTGATGATGATCCCTTGAAGACGAAATGTCGGATTTCAAAGTGGATACCATCATTAGATAGAGCGGAAAAAGTGGCAATGCAAAAGTGCAATTCATTTTGAAATCCATTTTTAAATAAGCCCAGGAAAAAAATAAAACAAATTTTCAAAATTTCGGTTTTTTCCGGATATCTCCGGAAATACTCGGAATTTTAAAACTTTCTAAACGGCATATTGCTAGGCACCTAAATGCGCAATTTTGCCTTAATTTGACCGACACTGTATCTCTTACGGTTTTCGAGTTTCCCATACATAGACGCGAATTCGAGCCACCCTGTACAGGGTGATCCTCTATAATGTCGCCCCCCCTTAATTTTTTTTAGTTAAAGTGTCCCAAAAAAATCAAAGTATGGTTATGTAGGCACTGAAAAATACTTTTTTTGCGTATAAAAAATATTGGAAAAATGATCAGTATACAGGGAAAAACAAAAAGTTTTTTTTCCAATAAAACACCCTATATTTGAATTTATTTTTCGATTCCCCGTAAAATTCTAAGCATATTTATGTATGATTTTATACCTCTAGAGTTAGTAGTTTCACAGCTATAAACAGATGAAAATCAGTACTTCGGCTACTTTTCACCTTGGTAGCAAGAAGATCATTAGAGATGTAGGAAAATGAATTTCACATTCCTGTCTTAACTTTTCAAAAGCTATCTGTCAGTACTAACTGGCAGGCGGTACCATGGGTACCAAATCTGGTACCTGGGTAGGTACCATCAGTTAGCACCATCAGATAGCTCTTAGAAAGTTAAGATGGGAATGTGAAATTCATTTTACTCCATCTGTAATGATCCTCTTGCTACCAAGGTGAAAAGTAGCCAAAGTAGCCAAAGTACCGATTTTCAACTGTTTATTAGCTGTGAAACTACTAACTATAGAGGTATAATACCGTATATAAAATATGCTTGGAATTTTACGAGGAATCGAAAAATAAAAATAAATTCATATATGTATAGGTTGTTCCATTGAAAAAAAAATGAACTTTTTGTTTTTCCCTGTATACTGATCATTTTTCAAACATCTTTTACACGCAGAAAAAAAAGTATTTTTCAGTACCTACATAACCATACTTTTAATTTTTTTGGGACACTACTGTATGTAGTCATATATAGGGTGTTCTTTAAAAAATATATTGAGTATAGGCTTATATGTCAGAAAATTGTTAGTGTTTTGTTTTATATGTAACTAAGAAAAAACCTGGCTACCATCCCTACATCTCGCTTTTTTTCCTTACCTTGATATCTTTAAAAACAAAAAACTTACCTACAGCGAATCAAAGTGTTATCAAGATAAATTGAATACAATACAATACATGTTGACAAAAAAATTTTATACATATTATATAGAAAAGTGCCATCTATTGAATAGAAAAAATTCCTATTTCCAGACGTTTGAAGAAAAATATATTTTTCTAGTACCGTGCGTAAAGTACTCACTTTACGCACTCTCTAAGGTTCGTAAAGTTGGCCTTTTTAATGTGCAGTGCGTAAAATAAGTTATTTTATGCACTAGTACGTAAAGTAAATCTGACATATTTTTGACATTTAGGGCAGTGCGTAAAATAATATGCGACAATATTCCCATTCATAAAAAAGGGTCACTTTACACACTTGTTGCATAAATAACTATTTTCTACTCCTACACTTTAATTGCTTTATTAAATATTTACTGCCAGTATCATAATGAGACTCATTATGATATTGACATTTCATTATGATAACCAATCAAAATGCAACACCAGAGCAATATTCGGTCAATATCAAACATTGCCATGATCACGACATTTAATTTTGACGTCAAATGTTACCATTGGCTTAGGAAATTTTAAAAGATAAAGTACTTATTTTTATTACTAAGGCTGGCCGTAGAGAAAATAAAGTATGGAACTCACATTAAATGGCTATTAAGACACTCGCATTTCGCACTCGTAATTTCGTGTGTATTATGTACACATAACTTTTTTTTTAAGAGACAACCAACGTGATACCAATGTACTTCATTTTGACCTTACATAATAAATTCACGTACACATGCAGAGCATTTAAAAAAATGCCCAGCTTTATTTACGAATGACAGAATTTCCTTGTAACGGTTACACCCTTGATTCTAAAGAGTTTTACAACGCTAGAATACATAGCTTCCGGCGATAAAAGTGCTGACAAAAAAATCAAAATGGAACACTGATGCATTCGGCTTCACATTGTTCATTGTTCGACCATGTTATCACTCCGGTGTTGGTATAGAACGCTTTCCTGGTTCCCAAGAATGAATCAGATATCACAACTAAAATAGTTATTTGTGTATTTAGAGCGCAATGTAACGGATTGCCGCTTCAGAAAGAATGTTACTGCGCGACGCGTAACGGAGCGCAGTAATCTTTCGAAAACGGCAATCTTACTTTGCGCTCGAAAAACACACAGAACTTTTTCTACAGCCGCATTTTTTAAAATTAAATCCACATTTTTCTCTATACTTATTCTGAAATTTGCAGATGACTGTCAGTTTTGACATATTATATTCGGGCTTCGGGCATATTTAGAACAGGAGTGCCAGCAACAAACTGTAACAAACGCACGACTGTCATTTATTTAACTTCGGTTTCCATGACCATTTACAGCACACTCGACGGAAAAAGTGAGATTTTTCTTTTCCATGTTCGCGCTAGAGCGCAAAATAAGGATCCACGGCATTCGTCGATTTTGCGATTTCATTTGAATTTAGTAATTAGTTATTTTGCGCGCGGCTGTAGAAAAATAAATATTTACTTCTTCTTGCAGAAATATGTTATATTTTGTTTATAAAAAATATGCGTGCTATTTCCGCTAAAAAAAATAAAACATGTCTTACTCTAGGGTCATAAAAAATTGAAAGTCCGGTCCCGTTTAATCGTTAGCGGGCCGCCATAGCCTGGCCGCCGGCTGCTGCATTGGAGGGGGTTTCTATGCGCGTAAAAGTTTATTATTTTTACAACATAGGAACGAAGCGAGAGTGAGCTTGCTGTATGTTATATATGCTGTGCCATTGTCAAAAAGAACAAGCATTCAAAAAGCCAAAACACCAAACTTTATTGAACATCGCATATGTCATTATCTCAAAAGGTAAATACTCGGGTAAATACAATTAAAATTCTGTGTTTTCATTGGTCGAACATAAGCACATAGCATAAAAAGTTGAACATTGGTCAACTTCTTATGTCAAGCTTATGTTCTGTCTTATGTTATGTCGATCTATAAATTGCCTAACTTAAATATGAATGTTTAACTTCCTATGCTTATGCTATGCTTATGTTATGTCAATCTATAAATCCAGCTTAAATGTTAATGAGGTTCACCAGTAGTGGGTTCTAAATGTTATTGAGGACCACCAGTGGACTAGCACACTGGCACACTCCCATCCTAATCAGACTAAACCAATGCAACCCATATGTTTAGTAAATGTTATTTTGTGTCAAAAATATTGCACCTCTTGAAACTGATGTATATTTTGTCTTTAATGTACAGCAATAATTATATACTTAATGATGAACTGCTTATTTTTATTACTGCATATTCATCTCTGTTGGACCTTAAAAGTCCACAGTGTTAAAACTGTAGTACTGTTGACTAGTCCAAAATATGTTCTCCTGAGAAAATGGTGATGAACATTTAACATTTAGGATACAGGTTCACAACAGGTGACATTTAACTATAGCCACACATGACCAAAAAAAAAATCCAGTAAATGGTTACAGTATGCATTTTATACGAAACTTAACAAATCTGAACAGTTGTACTATAGTGTGCTGCCTGATTATAAGACAAACTACACTTGGGACACTGGATATTGTCAAAGTAACAGTCAAATCTGGATAGGAACTTCGTAGGTATCTTGTGAATCCCTCTATCCTAACATTCCTACCTGCTGGTGTAGGTACTTTGTGAATTTATATTTGTATACATGCCAATTAAGCAAGCTTTTTTATAATGACCAATAAGTATGTTAAGCCACAATTTTATAATTACCTTGTAGTTGTGTAGATAAATTTTCTTGTTGTTGGTGACATATATCATTGGATTTTTTAGCTTCATCCAGTTGTGAGAGTGTACTGCTGTAACAAGCTATTAAACCAATTATAAATAAGATTGCACAAACATACAGAAGCCCTTTGGCTCTTGTGCCTCGAATAACCCTTGAAGTGGTCATCACCATCACATTTGATAAAGTATATAATTTAAAAATGTGTATAAATCATTTAACTTTCACCATATTTGACACCACTCACAAAATACCACTGGATCACTGACACCACAAACCACAAGAATTATTTTTATTATTTATTCTTGTGAGTGAACTGACTGACACTACTGACACTGACAATACAAGAATAGAAAAGAACACAAAAATCTAGGGGCTGCACCGTATCTCTGAGCAGAGTAATGTGGGTTGCCTAAATCCACTTTTCGCATGGCCCTCCGCTCGCTTCGCTTGCTAACGTTATAAGATCCTTTACACACATAGAGCATTCTATATAAATCGCCCTCTCCTATTATTGGTCGATCCGCATGGCCCTCCGCGCGCTTCGCTCGCTACGGGGGCTCAAGAAAAGCAAACTAACCAGGTGCTAACCCAAACTAACCCAAGACATACCCAAAATCAAGAAAAACAACTGTTGAGAGAAACATAATCTTAAAAAAAAGAATAAAAAGATGCAACGGGGTTTGAACCAGGGCCGTTCACGTGAGACCCAGCTATCTAAACCTCTACACCACGAGAGCTCTTGACAGAAATTGATTGCATCACGAAGACATTATGTAATACGAGATGGATCGACCAATAGGAGAGGTCGATTTTAACATAGTGCACTATTTGTGTAAAGGATCTTAAAAGGCCGCTCGCTACGGGGGCTCGAGAAAAAGAAACTAACCAGGTGCTAACCCAAGACTTACCCAAAATCAAGAAAAAAACTGTTTAGAAATATAACCTTAAAAAAAATGTAAAAAAAACGACGGAGTTTGAACCCGAGTCGTCGAAGTGAAGACCAACCATGCAGACCTCTAGACCACCAGAGCTGATACAGAGTACAGGTTGTACTCGGTTGTATCGCGAATCTTGAACTTCTTCGGGATACGTATCCGTTTGAGTGTGATGGTTGCGGCTGAGTGACACAGAGAGAGATAATTTAATAATTTTTGTAGTTGCTTAATGTTATAATAGGCGCGGTCAGGATGCTCACATTGCTCACGCCATTCACTCCGTGCATACCTAAAATACTCCAGCCGTTCGGGTAAAGCTTTTCGTGCAAATGGAGCAGCTCTTTCAGCGTTCGACTATTACGGAGTAGGGTAAAAAAGTTTACTCCAAAAGTTCCACCTCGCAGAAGGAAGATATTGGAGTGAGCCTGCGTAGTTTGAGAATCGAGCGAGAAGTGTCATTTTCGATTTTCATTTTGTGGCTTGTTTCTTGAGAATTTTAACTTTGTTTGGGTCATATGCATAAATTTTGTGTAGTCCAAGATTATAAAAATAGGGAAATAAGTAAATATCAGCATTGTCCTGTCGTAGACGAGGCAGGTAACCCCGTTATATTTGATGGGACACAGGTAGTATTTCACAAAACAATAAAAATTTGTAATTGAGCAAAATTGTGTCTGAATTCTCTCGAAAAATCACTTTTCCTAAAAATTAAAATTGAATAGAGAAAACAGCTGTCCTGAATCCGTCAGTAATCTGTCATTCCCAGGTCCAACAACTCCGAATCGTTCGACTATACATTTTGACTCCATACGCTCCAAGATCACGTGTCCGAAAATCCACTTGCACTCCACTCCAACTCCATTTTAATACCCGAACCCAGCAAATGTTTACTTGAGCTGGGTTCGGGTATTAAAATGAAGTTGGAGTGCAGTACGAGTGGATTTTCGGGCACGTGATCTTGGAGCGTATGGTGTCAAAGTCAAAATGTATAGTACAACGATTCGAAGTTGTTGGATCTGCTAACGACATATTACTGACGGATTCAAGACAGCTGTTTTCTGTTTTCAATTTGAATTTTTAGGGAAGGTGTTTTTTTTTTAAGATAATTCGGACACAATGTTTGCTCAATTACACATTGTATTAATGTTTTGTTACATAATTATTACCACTGGTCACAACAGGACAATTGGAATATTTACTTATTTCCATATTTTTATAGTCCTGCACTAAATATGGCCACAAACAAAATGAAAATTCTCAAGAAACAAGACACAAATTGAAAATCGAAAATGACACTTCTCGCTCGATTGATTCTCAAACTACGCAGGCCCACTCCACTCCAATATCTTCCTTCTGCGAGGTGGAACTTCGTAATAGTCGAACGCTGAAAGAGCCACTCCAGTTGCACGAAAAGCTCTACCAGAACCAACTTTTAGGTATGCACGGAGTGAATGGCGTGAGCATCCCGAACGCGCCTTTGATAAAGTGATAAATAAATAGTATAAAAATGCTAGAATCTCAGTATAAATTTGGATATTGCGGTTGGTTTATCTCATCCTGTTTGTGAAAATTATTTAGATTAAATTCTGAGTTCATTTTTAAGGTACCTACTTTAAAAAATTAGCAAAACTAGCAGCCGCAATTAGCAAAAAGCTGTTATAAATGTAAGTAAAAATAAATAAAAAAGAACATGGCAAAACATACGGATGCGTATCACGGAAGCTCCATATGGATGGGCAAAATTCAATGTGTTCGTTTCACCATTGTCTTTATAATAAACAAAGGTTTCACGTATACGGGTATCCGTGATCACGTATGCATGTGGACTCAGGCTCAGTACCCACTGCTCAATGGTCCCAGAAACTAGCGTCATCAGAGAGCGGTCTGTTTCGAACTTTTTCGGTGACTTTCGGCGACCTTGCTCGAATGTCGGCAATAATTAAAATATTCCGAATGGCCCTCCGCTCGCTTTGCTCTTTCCGGAGCGCAACCAAACAGAGCTAACCAAAGGCATAGCCAAAACTTAAGAAAAAAATGTTTAACAAATATACTGTTAAAAAGAATTAAAAATATAGCTTGGCACTGACGGGATCATCGATCCAGCGATCTTCGCGTCACAAACACACTATCTAACCACTGACCTACCATACCATTGGATTCGCGTCTACCTACCCGAATTTTGAGCTTTCACGCATGCGTACGTGCTATTTCATATATTTTATTTTTTGCGGTGAAGTAAAATATTAGAACAACACCGAGCTGCTGTCAAATGCGCAGGTCCGATGGTCGAAAACTTGCGGTAGGTAGACGCGAGTGACCCTTGGAAGCAATTCAGTGTACCGCGAATACATGGGTAATTCGGGAAAGCCACAAAGTATCGAATGTGCAAAGTATCGAAAATCCCGAGCGGACCCGAAGCTTTCGACAAAATGATTTTTTCTTGATTGTGGGTATGACTTGGGTCAGTTTTGGTTAGCCCCTGGTCAGTTTCCTTTTAATGAGCCCCCGTAGCGAGCGAAGCGAGCGGAGGGCCATGCGAAAGGTGAAACGAGCGTTTTCGAAACCTTGCAAATTCGATACTTTGCTATCATCTCGGTAATTCTGCCGATTCAGCCAACGTCGGGTCGCGTCGTGGAACCGAATAGTAAAGTTCGGAAAAGATCGCTGTCGGAAGACGTTACAGTTTCAGAAACCGTTCTTTGAGTATTACTCAAGCAACGCAGAAACTTAGAGCACCGAACACTTTATAAACAATATTTTTCGTATTAAACATCCATATTTCATATTCTGGTATACTGAGGAAACCGGAAAATACGTTAAATTGGGGCTTAAAGCCCCGAGTAGAACTCTACTCGGTGTTTTTTAGAGCTTAAAGCTGGCCTAGCCGTAGTGCGGCAACTAATGAGCCTGACCAATAACGCAATGACTTTGTTTAGTCTTTAGAGGGTTCACTATTTAGAATGTCTAATATTTATTAGCGTTGCCAATATGCCAGTCAGTAATTACTGGCCTTTGCCAGTAAAGAGGAAGGTTTCAAGCACAGCTTATTCAATCTCTAGTCGGTTTTTTTTTTTATATCAGTGGGCCCAACAACGTTAGGTCGAGATGCGTGTAAAAACTGTGACCACAATTGTTTGAGCACTTTATTGCGGTACAGCGGCTATATGCATGCATTATTTCCAATTCAAACGCACAGAACACGCTATGACGACTAAATTTACTAACTACGCTCCTGTAAATCGGAGAAATTATCTGATAGTACCATAGACAAGGGAAATGTCTGGGGATAGTACAGACTTCAACTGAAGCTCTGACTACTGAGCCGTTAAATGCCAAATTCGGGGCAGGCTATGCGCGAACCCCTCATTTCAAGCGGAGATATCAGATAATCAGCTGGTATTGAAAAAGCTGTGGTTGCAAGTAATTTGCCAGTAATCGGCAATTTGTGCGTTAAGAATATAATATAACATCAACCAATGGACACAGCTTATTCACCACCAGCTAGTCATCTTGAGGCGGCATCCTTTGATGTAGGAGTCAATAATCAAATTTTGCAAATTTCAGAAGAGGGCCAGTACTGAATATTGTTTTAAACGTCTGGGCATCTGAATAATACCATTGTATAAAAATATTATATACAACGATAATACTATTGACAGTTCTTTTAATTTAAAATATGCTTTTTTATCTTCTAAAATACGTTTAAAAGGCAAAATTGTCAAAAAATACGAAATTTCCGGAGGACGATAGCCGTGGCTTCGGACGAATTTGTCATGGATTTTGAAGCGAAATAGCATTTTAAAATCAACCGTCTATTAAAAATAAGCTGTGCTATGGATCCAAATACACTGCGAATATAATATAATGAAAATCTAATACCGCCCTTCGGCTAGCTTTTTAGAAGCGCCATTTGATTCGTTACAATCGCGGCCGTCCTGGATTAGCTTGCTCGTCAATGCGCACGGGTTATGATGTCACATCGGTTTACACATACCGGCCCCACATTTCTGACTCCACATTTCCGTCCCACATAAATTTTTTTAAAACGGACAGGGATTGAACCCCGGGCCGCCATATCACCACTGAATCACCAGCACCAGAGCACTACCAGACAATTATTCATTGCACCGCAGACATCGGGTATACTGACTGAAGGCTGATTAGTTATAGTGCTAGAGCTCTAAGTCCATACGTATTAATTCCAAATACCTGTTATTTTATTTACATAGGCGGTATTCGCGGTATGTTGATCTTAATCAAAGACACTTGATATACGTTGCATAACATCATAACATGTAAAATATGATACATACTTGACAAATAAGATACGTTTTTGTTAGGTCGCTTGTCGGGATTGCTGACAAGGACGATGCGAATGAAAAAAGGCTTTAAATTATATGGATGTACATAAATAAAAGATTAACATTGTGTTAATGTAAACAATATTATAGAATAATATATGAAGCTTAAATTGATTGATTTTTATTTGGCCATTTTTATTTGCTATTCCTAGCATTATATTATTTAAATACTTCAATAAATATTAATCCATTTTAATAAATAAATATTTGTGTAGAAAAATCGTAAAAGATGCAAGAAAAATAAATATGAGTAAACAACAAATTTTTGATGTTAACGAATTAAACAAAATCCAAAGTTTAAATCATTAGTGTGGTGATTATGACTTTAAGTAAAATTTTGTGTATACACCACGTAAAAGTAATAGTACAGTGTAATAACATACACTCTGCAGTTGTGTGTTGTCGTTTCTACATTCGAGGGAGATGGAACAATGCCAGCGCAGAGCATTCATAGCCTAAAGAAAACTATAGCTGCGACACTTAAGGGCGGCACCTTTGACAAGCGAGGACCAACTTTATCACTATGTAGTGGGGAGGAAATAAATAAATCTAACTTGACGTCAACCCCCCGGCAATCATTAGTGAAGTGAGCCGTACTAAAAATTTTTGGGACGTTATATACTAAAATTGTTACTCTCCCCTATTATTTTATTTAAACTTTCATCACAAAATATATGATTTATAAAATACTGTTTACTTCGAGTAGAGAATAACCATTTTTTTGATCCAAAAAGCTGCATAAAGAGAGCCGGATATTTATTTAAACATTACACCTGAAAGAAACAGTTAAAAATGTCTTTTGATGTGAAATTAAGAATGGCGAATGTAGATTACTTGTAGTAAGTACAGCATTCCTGAATGCTGAATATAACTATAATAGAATATAAGCTCCAAGTTAATCTTTAAATATCAACAAGATCTATACACAACAAAAGTTTTTTTATATGAGATTTTGTTTTGCACAAGTAGTTACGGTTTTAGACGAACTTGTGAAGATCTGCAATAATAATTTTGAAAATTTTGATTTATCTAGTTGTTCTCTTCTCAGCTTAAAAAAGATCTTATATAAGTACATAATTTTGTTTTATATAGATTCTTAGCATCCTGCACAATTTTATAAACGGATTATGTACGTAACAGCTTTTTCATTTTATTCGCTAGATAAAAATAATGTCAAGATGGTGAAATGAAAGTAAATTTTTGATCTAGCTATAGTTTACGAACTAGTTTATGCATGAAGTACACAATTACGCTAAATCGGAGCAACCTGTACCGTGCGTTCAATTTATCTTGATAACATTTTGATTCGACTTTTTTGTTTTTAAAGATATCAAGTTAAACAAAAAAGCAAAATGTAGGGTTGGTAGCCAAATTTTTTTCTACGTTACATATAAAATAAAACTCTAACAATTTTCTGACATATCAGCCTACTCTATATTTTTTAAATGGAACACCCTGTATATTACTACATTTTTGGAATCTCTAGAGAAGTCTAAACACATTTCGTGTATAATATCTTATACCTATCTTTCTTTAGGTGATTACGAAATATTGACAGTTGAAAGTCGTGCATTTTGACATTTTGATAGGCTTTAAAATCTAAACCGCATGAGAGCAAAGAAAACGATTTGCATATTCCTGTCTTAGGTTTTCATGAGCTATCAAATGACAGTAACTTTGACTTTAACCCGCGAATAAAATTGACCGGAACTTTTAAACCTCCGGTTAAATTGAAAGCCACTGTCATTCGATAGCTTATGAAAACCTAAGATGTGCAAACCGTTTTCTTTGATCTCGTGCGGTTTAGAGCCTGTCAAAATGCCCGACTTTCAACTCTCAATATTTCGTAAACAGCTAAAGATAGGTATAGGATATTATACACGACATGTGTTTTGATTTCACTAGAGGGTCCAAAAATGTAGTAATATACAGGGTGTTCTATTTAAAAAATATATAAAGTAGGCTTTTATGTCAGAAAATTATTGGTGTTTGTTTTATATGTAATCTAGAAAAAACTTGGCTACCAACCCTACATTTTGCTTTTTTGTTTACCTTGGTATCTTTAAAACCAAAAGAGGTACAGCGAATCAAAATGATATCAAGGTGCTGATCAAATCTGAAATAATGGATATATGTGGATAACGATCGACTTTTACGAAAAACAACTAGCAAAAACAATGTTTTTGAGACTTACGCCTTTATGGTAGAATACAAACTGTTTATTGCCAAACGAAATGTTTTGCACATTCTTATCTTCCACATAACTTATGTGACATAACCACAACCTGGAGAATACTCCCCACCAAACCGAAAATTTCGTATATCTAGATAATTACTAAATAACTAAGATAAGAAGATGCAAATCGTTTCGCGCTAAGTTAAACAGATCAAATTCTTTAAATGGAAAGTAGGCTATTTGACATGCCACATGAAATTTATCTAGAATTTTTAGAAGAATTCGAAAATCGGAAAATATGTCCCGCTCTTTTGAGACCTTTTATATTGAAATATAATTCAATTATATTGTCAAACTAAAATCAACATGGCTAAATGATGAAATGGTTGTAAGACTAATAAAAAAATTAAAAACATGTTATTTCTATAAAATGTGTATACATATGGAGGGTACAGGGGAAAAACGATCTAAGCGCCATTTCCGTAGGACACTTTTTTATTATTGATTTCACAGAAAATTTTATTCTTGATAAAAGTTGGTGTTTGAAAAAAAAATAATTTTGACAATGCTAAATGAAAGATAAGTTATACAGGGTACTCAATAAACCCAAAAATGATGGTTAAAATATCAAAAACTCTGGAATATCGGAAAACCTTCTACAGAAAAATAAAGCTCGTATTTAGATAAAAATAAAAGTCAAATACCATTTTTTCCAAAAGTGCACCGCACCGTTGCAGAGAAAATCCATTTCAATTACTGAAAAAACCGCTTTTTCTTAATTTTGTCCTTATTTTTTCCAGCACTTTTGGAAAAAATGGTATTTGACTTTTATTTTTAACTTAATACGAGCTTTATTTTTCTATAGAAGCTTTTCCGATAAGTTTTTGTTTTTTAACCACCATTTTTGTATTTTTTTAGTACCCTGTAATACTTAGTCTTAATTTAACATTGTCAAAATTAGTTTTTTTCCAAGCACCAACTTTTATCAAGAATAAAATTTTCTGTGAAATCAATAATAAAAGTTTCCTATGGAAATGGCGCTTAGATCGTTTTTCCTCTGTACCCTTCGTATATATTTCATGAATGATTCCATATTGAATTGATCTGGGTTAGTTTTAACTTACTTAATATTATTTTTAAGCTATTCCGATACGTTTTAGCCCGTTTTGGTACTTTTAGTTACTTTTGGTTTGTTTTGGTTGGTCTTTCAATCAAATTTTGGTTACTTTCAATTTATTTTAGTTATTGAATTAATGCAAGTTAGTCGTCAAAATTCGCTAAATTTTGGTTAGTTTCAACTTATTTTAATATTTTTAATCTGTTACGATACGTTTTAGCCCTTTTTGATGCTATTGGTTAGTTTTGGTTAGTCGTTCAATCGACTTTTGGTTAGTTTCAGTTAGTTTTAATTTAGTATAGTTATTTGAATCGGTTCGGATACGTTATAACCCATTTAAATGTTTTTAATTAATTTAGGTTAGTCGCCAAAATTCGGTAAATTTGGCTTAGTTTCAACTTACTTTAATAATTTTAATCTGTTACGATATGTTTTAGCCCTTTTGGTGCTTTTGGTTACTTTTGGTTAGTCGTTCAATCGACTTTCGGTTAATTTCAGTTAGTTTTAATTTATTTAAATCATATGAACCGGTTCCGATACGTTATAACCAAATTTAAAGTTTTTGATTACTTTCTGTTAGTCGCCAAAATTCGGCTAATTTGGGATAGTTTTAACTTACTTTCGTTCAATCAACTTTCGGTTAATTTCAGTTAGTTTTAATTTATTTTAGTCATTGGAACCGGTTCCGATACGTTATAACCAATTTTAATGTCTTTGGTTACTTGCCAATATTAGGTTAATTTGGGTTAGTTTTAATTTACTTTAACATTTTTAATCTGTTCCCATACGTTTTAGTCCGTTTTTGTGCTATTAGTTACTTTTGGTTTGTCATTCAATCAACTTTCGGTTACTTTCAGTTAGTTCCAATTTATTTGTCATTTGAATCGGTTCCTATACGTTATAAGCAAATTTAATATTTTTGGTTAGTCGCTTAAATTCCTTTCGTTTTGGTTGGTTTCAACTTAGTTTAATTTTTGTAACCTATTACGATAGGTACGTTTTAGCCTGTTTTGGAGCTTATGGTTACTTTTGGCTAGCTTTGGTTAGTCGTTCAATTAACTTTCGGTTGGTTTCAGTTAGTTCCAATTTACTTTAGTCATTTGAACCGATTCCGATACCTTACGATCAAATTTAAGTTTAAATAAACAAACTAACTAGCTGCTTAATTCTGCCGTTCTTTTCCCATTTTAACACATAAACATTAACTTATTTATATAACATACAAACAAAACAATATATACGCATAACGTCTATTTACCAAAACAACGAATCTTTTTCTATTTTAATTCCTATGAAAATTTATTGCACTCCGGCCCAGGTAAGCGCGTATGATTGGCATCGAGTTCCAACTGCGTGGTGTCCTCGCTTCACTGAGCTTCACGGAGAAAATTTGATTCCGTACCCCACTAAACGAGCGGAGTGTCGCGGCTATAGTTTTCTTTAGGCTATGGCGTTAGCATGCTGGCCATTTGTATCTCATGTGGTAGCAGATAGTAGTCATTTTACCATTTGTAAAGTTCTGGGGTTGTATGCACTTATACCTAGGCGGTCATGGAAATCGAGTAACGATTATCGCTACACTGATTTTTGATACAAAAATTTTCAGCACCCTTTGATGCATGTCAATTTAAGGTTCTTTTTTTATCAAACCGTAACTGCCCAATTTTATCATTTTTGGAACACTTTAAATCAATAAAGTGTTAAAAATATATCACGGAAATAGCAAACCAGAGTCTTGTTCCTTGTTTTTGTCTAATTTTGTAAAGGAAAACGTGGAACTCGTAAATAATGGAATTATAGATTATAGATTCAGGAATTACATATAAAATCGCAATGGATGCTTACATTTGCGATGCACCGGCACCGGCTCGTTCATATATAGCTCAAAGGCCACACTGGGTATGGATGCTGTAGGAAATGCACAATCAAAGGTCATTGGGTATCACGGCGTATAATGTTCTGCACATTTACTTTTATTCATAGAGGAATATAAAAATAAAGAGAGTGTTTTATTCTTATGGGAAAATTGGCATTGAGTTTTGACTTTGACCGTTGCCCTGCGCAATTCCAGCCGCGCATGGAGGCGCTAGCGTCAGTGGAACTAAAAGCACAGCTTACTATAAATTATCTAGTAAGCTGTGCTAAAAGTATGCTGTCGAGAATTCAAAAATGGCGGTTTGACGGTTGTTGCTTAAAGCATTGTCTTTATAAGAAAAAACAATGCTTAGAGAAAGCCGGTTTAATCAATTTATTATTTTAATTTAAAATTGTTCAGGGGCGATGGTGGATGGAGGTATTGGTGGTGCGAGTAGCAGCCGTTGGTAAGCACACCCTAAACTATTTTTAGGTCCAATCAACGCCTAAAGTTTAATGTATAATCGCATTTAATTCAACCAGGCGCATTATGGATTTATCTGCGACAAACTAATGTATTTACAGGGTTCTCTCTTTGATTTAATCTCGATTAAGAAAAACGCTGTAATAGTTTGTTGCAAATAAATTCATAAACCGTCTAGCTAAATGGAATACGACAAAAATAAAAATAACATTTGAATAGCCCGCCGCTTTTCTTCTGTCGATAAAACAGGAACATGTTTTGTCAACATTGATTATTAGCATTAGTTCAGTAAGCCGCCCTTAGTGTCGTATAAGTAAACATCATACGTCAATTGTCATTAAACGGTGTGCCAATATTTTACAAGGGAAGGGATACTCCATATACGTAATACGTATATGGGATACTCTCTTTACTTTTATATTCATTCCTCTATGCTTTTATTAAATTAGAAAGTGAACATCCTTCAGAGTATTTACAGTTACAATCATAACAATTGATCTTTTGTGCTCAGCTTATAGGTACTTTTTTGTATTATTGCAGTAACTTTATGGTAGACTCTTGTCCAATACCCAATTTGCCAAATTTGAGTTCCAACACGACGTGGCGGTCTGCGAATGGTTACGACAAGCCGACTGGAGGATTTATTTTTGTTTCAAAAAACGAAGCATATGACTGAAAAGAGAGCTGCTGAGCTGCAACAAAGGCTGGCAATGTATAGCATAAGATATATTTGCGTTTTTACTATGTTATTTGAATATTTTCAAAACATTTTAATATTCTTGTAAAAGTTCTGTCATTTTCTAGTGTTTTCCTACTTCTGCTTTCTGTTGCACCAATTGATAGCTTTCCGTAGTAGTAACTATATAAAGTGAGCGGCTAAAATATAGAACAAATTCGTTTCAAAATCAGGTATTTTTTTTTTAGGAAAAAGCTCCTACACGTCCATTTAAATTTTTTGTTCTGCTTTTTTGCTCTAAAAAGATATTATGCAGGTTGTGTCAAAAAGCAGATTTGACATCAAACTTAATTTATTTTTAAATGGAACACTATTACTTAAATTCCAATTTTGAATTGTTCGTCAAATTCTACGCATATTTCATGTAGCATGAACCTATACTCCATATCTAACTGTTTTGGAGATATTGAAGTTGCCATCAATCGATAGGCTATTAAAAATTAAGACAGGAAAGTGTTAAGGTATGCTACGTGAATTATACATAGAATTTGAAGCAGAATTCAAAATTGGATTTTTTAAAATAGTGTTTCATTAAAAAAAAACTTTTGAGATCAAATCTACTTTTTTGAAACACCCTGTATAAAAAAACCGGAAGAGAAATTATAATTGACGTGATCGAGCATTTTTCTAAAAAGTCAATACCTGATTTTTAAATGAATTTGTTCTATATTTTAGCCGCTCTTTGTATATTATGTGGAAAGAAAAAAAGAACAATTTTAAAGTAACTTTTCTTCAGACAGATACTTCAGGAAAATAAAAGTTTCGCTGTCCGCTCTTTCGTTCTCAAAAAACCATAATATTACTTATTTTTTTAAAATACCTGTTTTGAGAACGAATAAAGGTCAGGCGGCAAAACTATTATTTTCCTAAAGTAGCTCATGAAAAATTGGTTTCTTTGAGAGGGCGTATACATGGGGCGACGGAGCTACATATACACGGAATAGTATATTTACGTTCAAATTGAGAAGGACAAATGTGTAAGCAGAGTTTAAGCATAATACACAATCACTGTGCAGCCGATAACACATTGTGGATCATTTAAGTTGTGTATATGTAAATGGTATACTGTGGCTACATTGTGAGGCGGACGTTTAACCTTTGTGCATAGTGTGTACCTGAAATGTGTAAACGTAGCACATTTACATCGTGGAATTGTGCAACCCTGTGTCTGCATCTAGATACATCGTCACAATGCGAACACATCGTAATCTTGATTTGGGGTGCTGTATGGGAACCAACCAAAACTATCCAAAAGCAAATAAAAGCAGCAAAACGGACTAAAATGTATCGGAACAGATTCAAAATATTAAAGTAAGTTAAAACTAACCCAAATTAATCGAATATTGGCGACTAACCTAAACTAACCATAAGCATTAAAATTGGTTATAACGTATATATCGGAACTGGTTCAAATGACTAAATTAATTTAAAACTAACTGAAATCAACCGAAAATTGACTGAACGACTAACCAAAACTAACCAAAAGTACCAAAGCACCAAAAAGGGCTAAAACGTATAGGCACAGATTAAAAATATTAAAGTAAGTTGAATTTTACCGAACACCACACTGCGGTTAAATTAAAATTAAATAACTCAAATCAACTTAAATTGACCAAAATCATTTAAACTGGTTATAACGCATCGCAACCGGCTCAAATGACGGACATAAGTTGGAACTAACTGAAAGTACTGAAAGTTGATTGAATGACTAACCAAAACTAACCAAAAAAAAAAACTAAAATTGATAATAACGTACGGATAGCCGGTTCAAATGTCTAAAATAAACTAAAACTAACTGAAATTAACCGAAACTTGGTTAAACTATTAACCAAAAGTAAACAAAAGCACCAGAAAAGGCTATTATTCAGTTAGTTTTAATTTATGTTAGTGATTTGAACCAGTTTCGATATACGTTATACCCAATTTTAGTGTTTTTGGATAGTCAACAAAATTCGGTTAATTTGTATTAATTTTAACTTACTTCCATAGTTTTAACCTATTTCGATACGTTTTAGCCCGTTTTGGTGCTTTTAGTTACTTTTGGGTAGTTTTTGTTAGTCATTTAATCAACGTTCGGATACTTTCAGCCAGTTCTATTTTTTTTGACAATTGAACAGGTTTTGATACGTTATAAACAATTTAAACGTTTTTGGTTAATTTTAGTTAGTCGTCAAAATTCGGTTAATTTGGGTTAGTTATACTTATTGTAATACCTTTAATCAGTTCCGATACGTTTTAGCCCGTTTTGGTGTTTATGCTTTTGATTAGTTTTGGTTAGTCATTCAATCAGTTTTCGGTAAGTTTTGGTTAGTTTTAATTTATTTCAGTCATTCGAACCGGATCCGATACGGCATAACCAATTTTAATGTTTTGGTTAATTTTAGTTAGTCGCCAAAATTCGGTTAATTAAATTTAGTTTCAACTTACCTTAATATTATTATTTTTAATATGTTCCGATATGTTTTAGCCCTTTCTGATGCCTTTGGTTAGTTTTGGTTAGTCGTTCAATCAACTGTCAGTTAATTTCAGTTAGTTTTAATTTAATCATCTTAACCAGTTCCGATAGGTTATAAACATTTTTAGTGTTTTTGGTTATTTTGGGTTAGTCACCAAAATCCGGTTAATTTGGATTAGTTTTAATATTTTTAATCTATTTCGATACGTTTTAGAACGATTTGATGCTTTTATTTACTTTTGGTTCGTTCGTTCGTTAGGTAAAATTCAGTTAGCTCAAATTTATTTTAATCATTTTAACCGGTAACGAGACGTTATAAGCATTTTTAATGTTTTTGGTTAGTTTTGGTTAATTGGTTAATTTGGCTTAGTTTGAACTTACTTCAATATTTTAAAACTATTTCGATGCGTTTTAGCTCGTTTTGGTGCTTTTGGTTAGTCGTTCAATCAACTTTCGGTAAAGTTCAGTTAGTTTTAATATATTTTAGTCATTTGAACCGGTTCCGGTACATATAAGCAATTTTAATGTGTTTGGTTAGTTTTGCTTAGTACCCAAAATTCGGTTAATTTATGTTAGTTTTAACTTAACATTTGTAATCTGTTCTGATAAGTTTAAGCCCGTTTTGGTGCTTTTAGTTACCTTTGGTTAGTTTTGGTTAGGCGTTCAATCAACTTTCGGTTACTTTCAGTTAGTTCCAAATTATTTTAGTCACATGAACCGGTTCCGACACGTTATAATCATATTTAATGTTTGTGGTTTGTTTTCGTTAGTCGCCAAAATTCGGTTCGTTTTGATTAATTTTTACTTCCTTTAATTTTTGTAACATATACCGATAGGTTTTAGCCCGTTTTGGCGATTATTGTTAGTTTTGGTTAGTGGTCCAATCAACTTTCGGTTAATTTCAGTTAGTTCCAATTTATTTTAGGTATTTGAACCGGTTCCGACACGTTATAATCAAATTTAATGTTTTCGGTTAGTTTTGTTTAGTCGCCAAAATTCGGTTCGTTTGGATTAGTTTTATCTTACTTTAATTTTTGTAATCTGTTCCGATAAGTTTTAGCCCGTTTTGGTTAGTCGCTCAATAAACTTTCGGTTAGTTTCAATTTATTTTAGTCATTTGAACCGATTCCGATACTAAAAACCAGAATATATTTAACAAAAACCGTATTTTAGTGGATATATACAGTAGCTTGCATGTGTTTCCGCGAATAGATTCCACTGCATTCAATACATATTACAACTAGGGTTCCCAACTGTCCCGGTTTGGCCGGGATTAACCAGGAATCAGAAAGTTTGTCCCGGCAAAAATTTTTCTTTGGCCGGGACTTAAAAAATCCCGGAAATCCAAAACTTAACAATATTCAGAAATTTTCGTTTATACGGCAGTCTGGCTTATTTTTCTTGTGGAGGGGTCCATTCGATTATTCGAAAGAATTTTTGATAATACGTAAAATGGAAGAAAATGAAGTTCCTCATTCCCCTCAAAAAATGAAAATTAAGCGTTATTGCACCTTCGTTTTAGCATGGGAAGGTCTGTTTGAACATATCAAAAAGGTAGACACTGAACATGGAATGTGCAAATTATGTAATGTCCGTTTTACGGTAAAATTTGAGGGAAAAAGAGCTGTTGAAAATCATTGCAATAGTCAAAAACATAAGAACAACATACGTGATTAAAAATCAAGTATGTCATTGAGTAAATTTTTTATAAAAGTTGTTCTTATTAAAATGGTGAGCACATACCATTCAGACATTAAATAAGCAGGCTCATTATTGCCATAATAAGCTGCTACCCAAGTTCACTGATTCAAAAATTTTGCCAAGCTCTCGTGTGGACGAACAAAAGCTGCGAGTATCGTGGAAGCTGTATTAGCTCCAAAATCTCAAAAAAGCTTACTAGAGAATCTAAGAAAATTGACTTATTATATAAGGTTTTGAGTACCGTAAACCGGTGTGACTATGATCCACTTATTATCTTCAAGTCTCAAAAATCTTTCGAATTTAATAGTTGACCAGTTCAAAAATGGTTCATATATATAGGATGGATATATGTATATTCGATTTCATGAGTTTTTCTAAAGCAAAAAAAAATTATTTCAACCCTTTTTAAAAAAAATTGGGTGGTCATATTCACCCCCTGCTTTGGAGCCACTATGGCCAAGTATTTCAATTTCCTTAAAACCAATTCTTTTTCCAAAAAAAATATAGGTTCCTATAAATAATTCGTGGAAAGTAGGCGATTAAAACGTAAGTAGAAAGGTGAACAATCCGACGCTTGGCGTATTCTGCTTCGCAATGACAGGAAGAGTCGACATCGAAAGATTAAAAAACGACGTCGCTATGAACGCTTGGCCGCCACAAATCAGTTAACCCTGTGGTAACTTTTCTGACATATCTTCCTTAGTTGGACTGTAACTAACGCTGTGCTACCGATTTGTAACGATCATCATTCCCTGCATAAAAATATGTTATTCTGCACGCGTTGCCACCTCCAACGTTTTACGTGTGGCCAGAGTCACCCCAAAAGATGTAAAAATAGTAAGGGGGAATATAGCCTCATCTTATCTCAAAGCATCAAAAGTTTTCAAACAAAATTTAGAGTAACATAGGTAGTAGAACTTTTTGGTATACCTTAAAAATAAACATAATTCTTTTGGTGTTAAAAACCGCGGCGTGACGAACAAAGTATTACGGCACTTTTTTAGGCCATTTTTCATGTTCTTTTTTACTGACTACGAAAACAAAAGATTAACGTTAGATCTGTAAAAACGCTTGCATTTTATATTTTCAGGTATATATTATTAATTTCCATCAGTTGTGTAATTAAGAATATCTAAATTTTAACGTTATGGCTTTTTTCAAATTTTTCAATTTTTGGCCATTTTCACCCCTAGGGGCTATAGTCACCCCGGTTTAAGGTACCTACTTATAATTTCTCTTAGTTACCAAAAAACAAAAGTAACTATTCTATTTTAAGTTAAAAAATATTTAAAAAAATGTTTATACATATTATATTTTAATTTCTGATGTTTTATGTTATTGTTTGAAACCGTAAAAACAACAGGGGCGGCTCTTCAATAAGTGCACCCGTGCCCGCGTACCGCATGCGAAAATAAATAGAAATGAAATCTCCTTCCCTACATAGAATTTAACATAAACTAATTACAATTTGCGGATTTACATATTTTTGAATCTCCACTGACTGGCCGCAGAATACATTGCTTATAAGAGTGAAACGACCGACGATCGAAAATCCGACGGACGGTTTCCTCCCGTAATCCGATCTATTAAGGAGAGAACGCATTAGGCGATCGCGGTCCCGTCGCATCGCGGTCTGTGCTACTCTCGCCCGCGCGCGGCGAAGTTCCTTTCCATGTTTTATAATGTATGCATTCGCACTAAAGGATAGAACGCATTAGGCGGTCGCGGTCCCGTCGCATCGCGGTCTGTGCGAGTCTCGACCGCGCGCGGTGAAGTTCCTTCCCATGTTTTATAATGTATGCATTCGCACTAGACATTTTCGCTCGCATTGCGTTCTCCTTCTATCTTTTCCAAAGGATCTCGAGAGACCAGCCCAGAACGGTTCGCGATGCGACGGGACCGCGACCGCCTTATGCGTTCTCACCTTTATAGTCTAAATCTGCCGTGCGCTGGTGTTCGCCGCGCTAGTTAAATGTATTTCCATCATGCAAGTAGGTCGGGAATGTTCGTAAAATCACGCAAAGTAAAGGGCCCATCCGTGCGCTATTCTGATCCACACTTTTTATCTTAATTTAGTAATAATTTGTAACACTTGCGTTTATTACGATTTACTCGATTCGAGCGCTTTATGGGGAGCCGAGCGATGAATTTCTTTTTGTTTCGTTGAAACTTATCCCGCTATTAATTAGCTGTATAAACTGAAAGTCTACGTAATATTATATAGTGTTTTATATTTTTATTTATATGCTATTATTCTATTGTCATCTACCATCAAACTTAGATATTTTTTTGAACGTTTTCAAACTTCTCATGAATTGTTTTCGAACATTATCGATTTGTAGTTACAATAAACTGTTTCAATGGTTTACTCTTCTAGAATCGATAAGTACCTACTTAATCATTGCTTTAAGTGCGCAACAATTGCCATTCAAGCGAGGGCCCCGAATCCTTGTTTTTTAAACGATTTTATCGACTTTTGAGTAAAAATTAGGCGTGGCACCCCCAAATTTTTCCGCCTCCGGCAGCGCCAGTGGCGCCCTTTTTCCTGGAACGAGCCGCCACTGCAAAGCAATTGTCCCGGAATGTCCGATGCTTAAGTTGGGAACCCTAATTACAACATTGATGTCAACGTAAAGGTATGGTTTCGCTTGTGCGTCGGACGCATGCAGCGGTCGCTGCGTCCGACGCACAAGCAGAACCATACCTTAAGGGAGGAAGTCAGGCGGACGGTGGGTCGGTAGTCCTCCGCTGGCGCTAGTGTCTAGTTCCGCGATGCAACCAGTTGTTTGTAAGTCAGCAGATGGTCTAGGGGTCTGCATGGTTGGCCATCACTGGCGTCACTTCGGCGACCTGGGGTCAAACCCCGTCGGTTTTGTTTTTTTTTAAGCAAACAGTTTTTTCTTGAATTCGATGCATTAGTCCAAGTTTTCGACCGCGATTCTGTATCTCGGATACGCGTATCTCGCATACAGAATCCTCGTGTGAAAGAGCTCTTAGAGCGTTTTCACACGAGGATACTGTATGCGAGATTCACGTATCCGAGATACAGGTTAATACATTCAAATGGACTTAATCACACGGCACAAGCGACGCATTCAGTATCGCGATTCTGAATTTCTGCATCCCGGCAACTCAGCCGCCGGACGCTGAATGCGGATGCCGCATACAAAATTACCATTACCTTACGATATATGGACCTGTTCAGACATGGATCGGTACTATTGCCAGAGTACAAATAATATCGAGTAGATTCACTTAGCAAAAATTGTTTGATGTTTTTGGATCAAACGCAAAAGCCGCAGCACGGTAAAAAATTAGTTTTTACTCTACCTGCAGCAGCAAGCAGCCTGTGAGGGGAGATTCAAAAAGTATTAGCTGATGCAAAATTATTTCCTTGATACACGA
Organism: Pissodes strobi; assembly: GCA_016904865.1. Classification (NCBI taxonomy): domain Eukaryota; kingdom Metazoa; phylum Arthropoda; class Insecta; order Coleoptera; family Curculionidae; genus Pissodes; species Pissodes strobi. Next base: position 127,141 of record MU183880.1, on the reverse strand, counting down.
TATTTCAAAGGGCGATTAAGGTAATTTTTAATACGTGATTCAAATGAATAAAACTATGTAATAAAGTTATACAAAATAGTAACGTATACTAAATTCAAAAACATTATAAATAAAGGTAATACCTATTAAAATAATTTATTTGACAGTTTGTAACTTGATTCATCTATTAAAACATGTATAAAGCAGAAGGTTCAAAGTACCTGAGAAATATTATGGGAATTTAAATATAAAAAGGACAAATTAAGCTAGTAAAGTAAATTTATAGCTTCTTAAAAGTCTAAACACTTCATTACTCGCGCTACGAGTATTTCTCTCACATTTTCTGTGAAATCGTCAGTTTTTGGAGATGGCTTTGCGGACGGAGTTGTCCTCCACTACTCTAGCTGACTTATTTGGCGTCCTCTTTAACATAGCCAATTAATCGGGTGCATTTCTCAAATGATTGGCTGCATTTGTGAGAATTTCTCTCATCGCGCTACGTCTGCCGTAGCACTTTTAACATTGAAAATGTTTCTGTTTTGCTGTTATGGGGCATCAAATTGCGAAAAAGTGCATGCTACATTTGACACACATGATGTCATATGCGTGATGAACTACTAACCCAAACTAACCAAAAGTAATCAAAAGCACCAAAAAGAACTAAATGTATCGGAACAGATTAAAAAAATTAAAGTAAGCCTAACTCAAATTATCCGAACTTTTGCAGCTAACCAAAACTAACCAAATACATTAAAATTTGTTATAACGTATTGGATCCGGTTCAAATTACTAAAATAAATTGGAACTAACTGAAACTAACCGAAAGTTGATTGAACAACTAACCAAAAGCACCAAAAACGCCTAAACCGTATCGGGCAAATTACAAATATTAAAGTAAGTTAAAATTAACTTAAATTAGCCGAATTTTGGCGACTAACCAAAACTAACCGAAAACATTAAATTTGATTGTAACGTATCGGAGTCGGTTCGAGTGATTAAAATGAATTAAAACTAACTGAACTTAAAGAAATGCCTTTTTAACATTATAATATTTTTTAACATAATTATAAAAAAATAAAAAAAGGTGCCGATATGAAGACCTAAAAAATTACCCTCCACTTGTAGATAGGAAAATCTATTAATATATAACTTGCCATGACGTTGCGGTAGATAATAATTTTAACCTGTTCCGAATTGTTTTAGCCCGTTCTTTCGCTTTTACTTACTTTTAGTTAGTTTTGTTTAGCCGTTTAATTAACTTTCGGTTAGTCTCAGTTAGATCCTATTTATTTTAGTCATTTGAACCGACTCCGATACGTTATAATCAAATTTAGTGTTTTTCGTTACTTTTGGTTAGTCGCCAAAGGTCTGCTCGTCTTGGTTAGTTTTAACTTACTTTAATTTTTGTAACCTATTCCAATACGTTTTAGTGCTTTTGGTTGCTTTTAATTAGTTTTGGTTTGTCATTCAATCAGATTTCTGTTAGTTTTAGTTGGTTTTTATATATTTTAGAATTTGAACCGGTTCAAATACGTTACGAGTATAATTAATTTTAATGTTTTTGGTTAATTTTAGTTAGTCGCCGAAATTCGGCTAATTTAAGTGAGTTTCAACTTACTTTAATATTTTAAATCTATTTTGATTTATGTTTTCGCTTTTCTGGTTACTTTTGGTTAGCTTTGTTGTTCAATCAACTTTCGGTTAATTTCAGTTAGTTTAAATTTATTATAGTTATCATTATACGTTATTACCAATTTTACTGTTTTTGGTTAGTTAAGGTTAGTCGCCAAAATTCGGTTAATTTGGGTTAATTTTATCTTACTCCAATATTTTTAATCTGTTACGATACGTTTTAGCCGGTTTCGGTGCTTTTAGTTTCTTTTGGCTAGTCATTCAATCAGCTTTCGCTTACTTTCAGTTAGCTCCAATTTATTTTACTCATTTGAAGCGGTTCCGATACATTATAACCAAAATTATGGTAAAATTATGTCAGTGGCCAAAATTAGGTTAATTTGGGTTAGTTTCAACTAACTTTAATATTTTTAATCTGTTCCGATGGGTTTAAGCCCTTAGTGCTTTTGGTTGCTTTGGCCAGTTTTGATTAGTCGTGCAATCAACTTTTTGTTAATTACAGTTAGTTTCAATTTATATTAGTAATTTGAACCGATTCCGTACTTTATAACCAATTTTAATGTTTTTGGTTAGTCGCCTAAGTTCGGTTACTTTGGGTTAGTTTCAACTTACTTTAATATTTTAATTAATTATTAAAACATAAACGGATTTTTGCTCAGGCTAGTAGTGACGGGCATTTCATTTTTACCGTACTTGTTTTCTTTTCTCACTATTGTCTTTATCAATATTTAGGTAAATAACAAAATTTTAATAAAGACATATTTGTTAAACCGATTATACGTGTAATTGAAAAACTGCATATTATTAAAAAATTATTATAAATCTTAACTGATAGGGTCTTTGGGGCATCTAAAAAATGAAAATCCGTCACCCACTTTTGTAATACAATAATTATCCGCACAACAATATCTCGCCATAGTAACGATCTTAATAATTATTTAATTCAACGCGACCCAACAGTACAGACAAGGCGTTTGCACACTGACCCACGATACACATATAACGGTATGCTCTTGCGCAGGCAGAACCTCCCACACAGAAACGTGTGAAGTCACCCGGGAACGACGCTTTCGATTCTGCTATGTAAGCGTGTATAGAACATATGTTTTGAAATGCAATATTCGCAGTTTTGGGGGATTTTAATGGACATTTTCGATAGTAGGTACGTTCCTAATTATACGTGTACGTGTGTTAACTAAGGAATAAAAGCATTTTCATTCCATATTTATATTACTAATTATAATTGATATATTATACATAGTTTTACTCTAGAAAATAATTTAAATGTATAAATGGGTAGTAAGTATTATTTCAACATTTGAGAACTAAGAAAAAAGTCAAGATGAGATTGGTTGATGTGATGCTTATACTTGATGCGTAGAATCGAGGGGCACGCGGTCATGATAGTATTGTTTTATAATTCATTCCTTAATAAATTAATTTTTTCTCAATTAAAAAAAAAATACGTAAATTCAAATATTCTGTACGCCACTGAAGTAGATCAGCTGAGAGAAGTTCTTTTTGATTCTAATATCTTAGCCCATAACATATCCAAAAATTATAAAAAAAATCCCATGCAAATAAAAAGGCATTAAGCATTAAAAAATTATCCAATTTAATTTAGCCCACAAGATATAGTTTTACCAAACTTAAAGTACAATTTTAATTTTCTTTGTATTTACCTCATTATTTAATAGTCAATATTCTGAACCCTTTCAAATATTTTTTTCCCATTTTTACATATTTATTTCATTTCCACTGAAGTAGACTCGGTTTGCAAAGTTTTTTGATCCCAATACCTTAAGCCATAACATATCCAAAAATCTTTGAAAATAAAAATACACATAATAACTTTTTTATCATTCCATTAAAAATGTTTCAGTGCTTTGTTTTTTTTTTTAATAAACTAGCAAAACAAATGAGTTTTTTTTATTTTACATTTTCAAGAAATTTCAAGATTTTGTTGGTTTCTTTCCAAGAAATCTTGGACTTGAGAACAAGGCCTAAATGAAAAAAAAATATTCTTCATAAAAGTTTCGCTTATGTCTTGACAGGGTAATAGAGCAAATCCCATATTTTTTGCTTGAAAGCTAACAAACATATCACAATTAAATCAAATACATATCGTAACGGATTTCGTTAAAAAGTAGTTTTTTAAAATATACCACTCAATTAACAAAAAGAAAAGGCCCAAAAGAAAAAAAAATCTTCATAAACCTTAAAAAAAATATTAAAAAAGCAACGGGGTTCGAACTCAGGCTGCGCCGCAGCGCCGATAGAGCCGCCGAATCGAGATCTAACCACCTAGACGACTCGGCCACGAGAGCTGTTAGAACAGAACGATTGCATCGCGAAGACATGGCGCGAATAGGTGCACAAATCAATGAGCTTTTGTAGCGCTACAGAACCTAACCGATTTTAGCGCCCTGGTACCATCGTATGTGAGCATGTGTAAATATTCCTCCCGGCGCGCGTTAAGAAGTTTCACTTCAATCACACTTCAATAATACATGTATTTTTTTTTACTTATTTAAATTTTGGCAAATATTTTTTAACCACATAGTGTCTGGCTAGACCGTGAACCGTGACTTGATCGTGGTACATCTAAAAAGAATGTTTAATGAACGGAACTAAGGCACAGCAGCACCCGAATGTCGAATTAGCGGCAGCTAAAATCACGGTACGGTACGTGAAATTAGGATCCATCTCTAGCCATAGGATGTCCCTTTAGAGTGTGTGCCACTGCCATAAAAAATCATGTAAACCGTGGAAATATGTAATAAAAATAATAAATAATAAAGTAAAGCTTTAATAATTAAAGATACCTACTCACGATCTTTTATGTTAATTTCATATTCTCTTCGACAAGTACGAATCCACTGATTTGCTAACTCGTGTTTAGGAAAACGAAAATATTTAATATTACTCCCTTTGGTGGTCCTATTATTGTTCTTACAAGTAGCCACAGCACAGTTCGGCATAATTATACTATAAGTTTTTAATTGAAATAATCCTATAACATTATATAAACACAAAACAAATCTAAAAATTCACTTAATTAAATAACTATGACACCGTCAAATTTTCCCGGATGACGTAGATGCGCGGGTGAGTCAAAAACGAGTCTAGAAATCAGCATACCGTTATATGTGTATCGTGCACTGACCGTAAATTCTCCCTCGTAGTGTAGCCACAACTGGCCGCGAACGAGATTGATCCGGATTCGCTTTGAAGGTAAAAACTGTCGGCGAAATTGGAAATTTGTCTCGAGTGAACCTACCGTATATACTTATTTATACCGTGCTATTGCAACGAAGAAGATATCATAGACGCAGGATATTTTTCAGTATAAATTCAATCGTCATAGGTATTATTTACTACGCGCTATAGTGATGAACCTATGCACGGCACCAAATTTTAGTAACCAAAATCAACCTAATAAAACCTTCATGGCCCTCACAACCTATAAATGTTCAACTGAAACAAATGCCAATCAAACGTTATCCAACCAATCTAGACCGACCACCTCGTAATGTCTTCAAGCCAAATCAACTCCTATGTCAATTGTATCCAGAAATACAAATGGATTTAGTAAAGTTGTTCTGTTCATTTTGAGAACGTTTATTTTGCTGAGCCTACACTTATAGAGAAGTTGTTAAATTATACATCAAAAACTAACTAGGTTCTACGTTGTGAAAATAATAATTAATAACATAAAAAATAATGTATATTTATTATTTCAATTGTATACTTTAGAATCTCAGCACGCAGAGTGTTCTCAAAGCAACTGAATTTACTAGTAGTATGATTGGATAAACAATTATTTCTCCACATGAAAAACATCTTATCACATAGAAAAAACATTTTTACCACTTGTCAAATCAAAAGTTATTTCTAAATTGCATAGATTTTAAATCTATGCAATTCTTGTCGTGAAACCAATATATTTTAAATGCCCGCTATGTCTGAGACTCTACGCAAACTACGTCACAGCCCGGCAGCGATGCGCAATACTATACCGTTTCTCCTTGTGCCGTGATACAACCCAAATAGCCCAAAATAAAATTATTAATCGACACAGGAAGTTTTCGTTCTATTCTGATACCTACAGTGGCTGAATAATGTTTCCCACAATGCATTTATCGTTCTCAAAATATTATCAAAACAGCCATAGGAAGCGAAAATACCCAATTTCAAGCCGATATTCCAATTTTCCTAAAATATGGTAATAATCACGAAATTAATTTTAGTCTTTTTGACTTTCATGACTTTTTCGACGGAGTTCTGACTTAAAGAACACGAGTCTAAATTTGTATTTAATTAATCAAAGATTAATTGCCCCATCAGATATTGAAATTCCATATACAAACAGTTTGGAAACATATTTTTCAATCACCCTTAATCCAAACGAAAAAATACTAAAAAATATTCCGGTTAATATTTATGAAGGCGATATTATTGTAGAAACAACACAATTAGATAAATTAGTAATTCCATCCGCAATTTCTCACGCAAGTAATGGATTTGCTATCCTAGAAGTTCAAAATCCCTATGATAAATACATCTGTAAAATTTAACGAACCCTTAAAAGTCGAACCCTTTGAACAACATCAATTCGAATTATTTAATTTCGATGTGTTTACTAAAAATAAAGAACGCGATCATGAAAATACAATTTTCAAAGATAATCTAATCACAACACATGAATCCGGAAGGAAAGGAAGCGATTTCAAAGTTATGTAAAGAATTTTTCGACATATTCTATCAAAACGACGAAGAATTCTCTTTCCCTTCAAAAATTAAACATGAAATCAGGACAACAGACGATATTACTATACACACCAAGTCATATCGATACCCACTGGTTTATAAAGGAGAAGTAAGACGGAAAATAAATGAAATGCTCGAAAAAAGAATAAGACTATCCAGTAGTCCCTGATCATCATCTATCTAGATTGTTCTAAAAAAGGTCGTTGCTTCTGGTAAGCAAAATTGGAGAATAGTTGTAGATTTTCGGAAAATCAACAAAAAAACAATTTCAGATCGATATCCAATCCCAAATATAAGCGATATTTTGGACGTTAGGACGAGCTCAGTATTTCACTACGCAAGATTTGATTACATTCCATGGAACTCAATTCATTTGTGGATTATGGTGAAACAAATTCTACATTTTCTACTAAATAAAATACAAAGTGACGCTAGCACTGAATTGTTTTAATGGGATATTCATATTAAACTACTCGAATAATATTTCCTACTAAATAAAATTACAGAGTGACGCTAGCACTGAATTGTTTAATGGGATAATCATTAAATTCTCGAGTAACAACAAGACAATGTTACCAAATATACAGGCATCCTAAGCATTATGATTTAAAATTAAACTTACTGTCTAGGACTTAACGTTGCTCCGGAACCTGCTTTTGTAGCCTTAATCGCTTCTGTTGACAACCTTCTTCCTCGATGAGTGACAAATTTTAAACAGCGTTTTTTATGTTATTTTTAAAGCCGACGACATGAATTTACTTATTTACTTCCACGAGTCTCTAGAACTCTGACACACTATTTACGGTTTGGTCAATACTGTAAACTGTAACCATTTGGACAGAGTACATACCTACTTGTAAATTAAATTTATATTAAAAATTTTCCGAGTCCCATTCGGACATTAGAACGTTTTACACGTGAAGATTCCGTTAAGACTGTTTTTTTCCCAGAGAAGTTGTCGCTTTTATACCCACTTTTTCGACTTGTTTGTTCCTAGAAAATCTGTATTCGACACCTGCGGAAATTAAAACACCTGCAGCGTGTTATGTCGCAAAGCACTTAAAATGTTCGCCGAAAGTGGCAATCCGCGTTTTAACATGTTTTGTAAATTCCAATCCCGTCGTGTTCCAAATTTTTTAATTTTTAATGATCCTATTAAAATTAGGGGCAAGCTTTTTACATTCCAAACTTAATTGTATCAATAAAATTAGCTCATACATGGTTTTTAAATACCAATCGGTAATTAAAATTGGAGAACAAGATTTTTCGCGCATTTTTTTTTCAATTGGTTGTTCTGGGAATTTTCCTTATTAGAAGCGCCCCCTGGCCAATGGTTTTCTTTTTTGAACAAAGTTTTGGGGAACCTGTTTTTTTTAAGCGTGCTTCTGCGTTTGACATTCCTTGAAGTTAGTTTTCTAGTCGCGTGATATCATGCAGTCGAAAAAAATCTTAAGTATGTCATCCCGCGTTTAAAATCGGATCTCGAATCTTGTGAAGTTAAACACCATGCCGTTTATTTGAAATATATTCCAATGGTAAGTGATTTTATCTCAATCAAGCTTGTGTTAGATGTTTTTGTCGTACTTTTTTATTAGGCAAATGATTAACCCTTTGACACGATTCTGGCATTACTTCTTGAAAGCGATTTCAATTTAAATCTTGTTTAATAAAATAATTATTTTAATTAAACGTTCTCTCTCTTGGTGATTTTATTCGAAACTTTGTTTATTTTTGAATTAAAAATAATTTTTAAAAACAATAATTGTCGAAACAAAGTAAACTAAAGCAGGTGCTAGCCCTTGGCTATCATCACAAATATGCAAATAGGAAGAGAAAAAGGTTTGGAAAATAATAGGATTTATGTCACTATTTCTAATAGAAATCCAACACCTCATATCGTAAAATTATTAAAAGAAAATATAGACCCCAAACGTGTTTATGCAATTTTCTTTAGAAACGATTTATTAGCGCGAAATTTTTCGATTACTTTACAAAACCTCTTCCGAAATCAGCATATAAATACATTGTACTATATTTTTGGAAGATATTGAAAAATTTTCTGATCAAAACGAGAAATTAGAAATGTATCACACGACTAAGACATGACACATGTCATAGAGGCATGAATGAAATGAAAACAGCACTCAACAGATAATTCTATTGGTCAGGAAAGTCTATAGATATAGAAAATTATATAAATAATTGTGAAACTTGCCAAAAGAATAAGTACGATCGAGATCCACCAATAATCAAATTTAATCTTACTCCAACAGCATCTAAACCATTTGAACATGGATACTTTCAGAATCAATAGCGAAGCTTTTGTCACTGTTAACGACTCATTTTCGCGATATGGACAAGCCTATCCTCTTAAAGCTATTACAGAAGTCGAAGTAATAGAAAATCTATTTAATTTTATAACGCTTCACGGACTTCCATTAAAAATCACCGCTGATCAAGGTACCGAATTTAAAAACACAGAATTAGAAGATTTTTGTAAAATGGACAAAATCGAATTACATTATACTACACCCAAAAATAGTAATTCAAACTCCCCTGTTGACAGATTTCACTCATCAATTATTATAGAGAGTTATGTACCGTTGTTTAAAAGAGGATCTTAATAATATTTATAAACACGGAACAATTGATTAAGAGCCGTTATGCATGGGATATAATAATCCGATACAGTGTTACGAAATTTACTCCATTTGAAATTATCACCGGACATATAAAATCAATAAATCCGTTCTTAATGATAACACGATAATTTCAACCTATGTACAAACTCATAAGAAAACATCGAATACACTCTATGAACGTATCAGAAAGTCAACGAGCGAACCGAACATTAAATAATTAAAAAGCGAAATGAAACAAGAAACGAACACCCGGATTTTCAATAGCAAAAAATTGCCTATATAAAAAATAAGCAACGAGGAAAAATGTATCCTAAATTTAAGAAAGTAAACTTAAAAAGACAAACAGACATTAAAAGAAAAGCAAATAAAACGTCATATCATAAAAGTTTAAATAACCTTATCCTTCCTATAAAATCAGGATACTCTAGAATAATATATAGTAGACATACGTTTTTACATTATATAGATTTAAGCTACCTAATTAATCAATTAGATAATATAGAAAATTATTTCTTAATAATTAGAAATCATCTATTATTTGCAAATGCTACAAATCATGTTTCTTATCACGGGTTAGCCGAAAACTTACTAATTAGAACAGGATATTTTATTCAAATCGCGAGTAACAAATTACAAAACTTACACCCACATATCCGAAAAGAGCGAGGATTGATAAATATCGCGGGAAAAGCAAGTAAATGGCTCTTCGGAACGTTAGATTCAGAAGATAGTCAACGATATGATGAAGCAATAAATATTTTGAATACAAATCAAAAACAAATTGAAAATTAAATGAAATTTGACTTTCGAAGGATCTTATTAATAATTATAATAATATGATTATAGCTCTTAGCAAAAATCAAGAGAAACTTCAACTTGGTTTAAAAACGCTTCGTAACATAATAGACCGAGAAATAAAGTATCTAGATTATCTTAGTTTTCAAGGCATTATTCTCATGCAATTAGCTAAATTTAGATTGCCAAAAAAATTAAGTTTTTCGACAATGTAGAAAATGCTATTATGTTTTCGAAATTAAATGCTCTTCATAATAGTATTCTTTCGAGTTCTGACTTAGAGAAAATGTTAGAATACTTAACAAATATTTCCAGTAAAGCTGAGATTCCAAGGTCCCAATATTCACTATTATCTTATTATCAACTTTTTGTTACACAGATAACGTTTTCAAAGTCAAAGCTTATCGTTACTGTCCATGTACCTATACTGAGACCTGAACCTTTTACCTTTTTTCATATTTACCCAATAATCCAAAATCAAATGATATTTATCCCAAAATATCCTTATTTGGCACAAAATGAAGAAAAGAAACTATTTTCCAACGTTTATTGATGAATACGCCATGCCCACAACCGACTGTCCAACTCAAAATTAATATTGAATAAGCAATAGAGGAACAAATTACAAAATAAATGGTTCTAATATTGCCAATGAAAGCTGAAAAATGATTAGCCAAATGTAGCGATCAATATTTGACAATCGAACAATCTGTTCCCGAAAGCTGCGAAATCCAAATCAATGGAAGAAAATTCTTCAATGACCTAAAACTTCAAGAAGGAAAACCAGTAATCCTGCCAGAAATCAAGCTACTTAGATATATAGGTGTGACTAGAACGAATAATGGTTTCAATAGCCAACAACCTCAAAATTCATCATTGTATATCACTCTTGTGTTTTGCTCTCTAATTACTATAATTCTAGCAAAAACACAAAGAAGAAAACTATCAATTATGGAGATCAACCCAGAAGGAGAAACCGAAGAGACAAGAAGAAGCCACCCCCCATGGAAAGTATTCCTTCGAAAACACTACGTATTTTTCGAATCTTGAGGATGGAGGAGTTAAGTAGCCACAATCTGTGGGAACTGCCCATAGAGCATGAAACTATACCCGTGCGATTGTCCACTCAGCAGATGCACCGATGAGAACTAGATTTAAGTCGAGTAATGTAAGTTGCCTCCTAAGATAATATTTTATGTATTCTCATTCTCTAGTTAGCCATTGTCAAATCAAGTCACGTTGTAGTCTGCTCTCAGATAAATCTTTTTAAAAAAGGGTTTGTCAAAAGTTAAATACTTAAGTCAGACATGGACAGTAAAAAATATTAAAAAAAAATCGTACATATTTAGCGTAGGCGTATTAGTAACTACGTAGCGTTAGTTTATTGCATCTTCTTATTTTCACGAAGACAAACATTCTGCTATTTGATGACCAAGCATTATCCTTATCATATTTCCTCTTCGCTGATCAAAGCAAAACATAGCGGTCATGTATCAAGTCTTCAAAGATAGAAACATCCTCACATTTAGGTAGAAGTACGTATTATCATTACTTCATTTCATTGCGAATAAAAATTAACAATGACCGACCTTATTTTTTTCCCCGTTTTTTCGAATCGAAAAGCGTAATCAATGTCTATTACCTCACAAGTTATTTCTAACTTGTTAGCAGAGTTGGGCAAGCTACTTAAAAAAAGTAGCTTGCTAGAAATTACAAGCTACTAAGAATTATAAGTAGTTAACTACCTCTTTAAAAAGGTAACTAAGCTCTTGGTAAATTAACTATATATTATATTAGTAGAAGCAAAGAATATTCTACTACGATAAGAAGACCTATCCTTATGGGCGCACGTGAAACGGCTTGGAGACATCAATGCGCTCACAATATTTTACTTCGCGGCGATAACCCTCGGACGATTCATGCGCCACGTTATCAGTATTACTTATATTGCGAGGTGCGACAGGATCACGCGACGGCACGCTCCGTTTTGTTGTCGAACCGGGAATACGAGGGCACGCTGGCAACACCGCTAGTCGAGTCGCTTGGATATCCTCGATGGATCCTAACTCGCTTGCAGTTGGGATTCTTTTCCGGGGCGTTTTATTTTACATTGGATGAATTGTCTATTCGTAGTATGATTGTCTTTGGTAAAAGCTACTTTTAAGCTATATTTTTAAAAGTTCAATCTATAATTAAAACTAAAGACAATCAATGATTATGTTATCACGGTCTTTTTTATTATTTTTAACCAAAATCAACCACGTATTGGCTAGCATTAGCAATATTTATTTTATTTTATTAACCCATGTCCATGTAAATATTATTTCCTTTTAACATAACCAATTTTTCAATTAGATTATCCGTCAATCCATGTCTTCTTGGAGAATTAATATAGGTTGTAAACGAAAATAATATTTCTATTGAAGTAGCTAGGGAGCCACTGAACCTTAGAAAGATCCTTTTAATAATGGGACATTTTTCTAAGTTAACATCAGTTTGTCTTCTATCAACTTAGATATTTTAAAAGCTCCAACTCAATTTTAGTTTTCAGTGAATTGGGCTGATTAGTTTCGTCGGGCTCAACTCAATATCCATTAATGACCAAGTTGATTGGTTCGACGTAGAAAGAATAGCTTCATCGAAATAAAAAAAAATCAATTACAGATACAGATTCAGTAGTGACATTATTGCATAACTGCTGATTGGGAATAATTTGTTTCGCATTTTTATAAAAAATCTTTTGAATATCTCTATTGTCAACAATTGTGGGATTACTTTCCTTAAAGCGTGAATGCAGCAATAACAGTGCCTTCTGAATCCAGATTTAAAGGAAAAATCATCGACCTAAAGAACTGCGAAGTTTTTCTACTACCGCAGATAACAAGTAATTTCCTGTCATCACTGTAAAGCTTGCTTAGCTTCACTTTTAGGGATAAAATACTTGGCAATACATAACCAAAAAGTTACTTCAACTAACAAAAGTAGCTTAAGCTACCAACAGTAGCCTGGGTAGCTTTTGTAGCTAGCTACTTTTTCAAAGTAACTTATGAATGAATACATAATACATGGAACAAAATTCTAGAAGCTACAGCTACAAGCTACTTTTAAAAAAAGGCAGCTTGAATAAGTTAATAGCTACCATAAAAGCAGCTAAACTACTTAGTAGCTAGCTACTACCCAGCTCTGCTTGTTAAGTCACTAGTTCAGCCGCTATCGAGAATATATCCCCATCATCGCATTCAGGAATTCCATGCCATGATCCAACAGAAGTTTACAACACCGCGAGTGATTTCTTATGAAACTCACTGGTAGGCGTCAACGACTGAACGAATTTATTGAAGTTATTAATTTGGACGCTTGACTTATCAAATTAATCTAAGTAAAGTTAGAAGATTAGCACATATTTTCTGTGTAGCTTGTTCCATGCCGTTGCAATTGACCACAGACGCACTAGCATTATGTGTAACAGGCATAACCACCACCAAAACCAAATTTAATCTCATGGCCACAGAGTCCAATCCAAAATGCTTTATTATAATGTATCAGAAAAAAAAAAACGTTTATAAAGTGTACTGTAGAAAAAACGTTTAGTACTCCAAATTTCAATGAACCGAGTCATCGATCACCTTGCAAGAACTAATCACGGAAGAGCCCATCATTCAGCAGGAAAGTTAATTTCTTGCGTTGTACCCGAAAATAATCAGTTGATTTTTGAGCTTCCAGCAGAAAGGCATATACAGTGTGGCCCAAATTGTGTATACATGTATGGGTATCTTCTAAACTATATGAGATAGAAAAATGGTTAAATGGCGAAAGTTGTAGGCCATTCAATTCCCAATTCGACGCCATTTTGATAACGATTTTCTCTTTTTTTGTTTTTGAGATATTTTGAAAAAATCAAAAAATTGTATTTTCGAAAAAGCGCTGTTCTTTTTTTATTTAAACATATTTTTAAAACCTGTAAAAGCATTGTTAGGACAACTTTTTACGCTCGATGCACCCATGTAATCAGTTTTTAGTTCTGACGAAACCATCATCAACTTCGTTTTTTCTTATGGCGGTCATTTTGTTTTTTAGCACATTTAAAAAGAACATATTTTTTCCTTTCTTATGATGTATAACACTTTATAAAAATATTTTATTTTTATGCCAAAAAAACGACAAAGTTAATTTTTAACTGAGTTGGCCACACTGATCTATACAAGTTGGCCATGACGGCGGAGGCCATTTGCCGTAATAAATGATAGTGTGATTCGGCGGCACTTAAGTCATTTTACTGAAAAATTACATTATTCAGTCAAAACGCTATTTGGTAGTTTTTGTTTAAATTTTCATAAATTTTGATTTCTAAATATCGCCACGCGATATGCCAGTGAAGAAAAATATGACATATTAGAATGTTATATTAAATGTAGTAGAAATACAAATGTTGCCACCGCCGACTATTTGGACCTGTATCCTGAGAGGCAACAGCCAAGACTATTCGCGAGGCTTGACCTGAACTTAAAAAAATTATGGAAGCTCTGAAGTAGCAACGCCAAAGAAATATCAGAAGGGCAATCAAGCTCGTGACGATGACATTAAGGATATTTTAATGCGAACCCAACGACGTCGACGAGAGCACGTGCGAGGGAAATACTTATACCAAGAACTACTATCCAAACAGTCCTTAAAGAAAACAAATATCGTCCTTATAAACCTACTATTGTTCAAGTTTTAAAGGAAACAGACCCAAGGCGGTTATGATTTTCAAACTGGTTTGTAAGCCAATGTCATGAAAACCCCAATTTCAGTATGAAGATTATTTGGACCGACGAAACGTTTTTCAGCAACTGCGGAGCATTCATTATTGTGAATATCCATTTTTGGGCCACTGATAATCCTCACCAAGTGGCAGAACGTAGGCCACAAGTAAGATTTGGCTTTAATGTCTGGTGTGGTGTGTACGGTAAGTCTACACAGTCCGCAAAATATTTACAAAGTCAAATAGTATAATTTGTTTTTAGATAATCAACTTATAGGACCATTCATTTACAATTAAATAATGTTATATCAAACCGGGGTCCTGTAAATTGGCCAGCTGGGTCCCCGGATATTACACCCCTCGGTGTAATCTTTGGGCAAAGTTTACAGAATAAGTATAAGTTGCCTCGCTCACTGTCGAAACTTTAATGCATTGAGATCACAAGCGTGCGGCAGATACCTGCATATTATGTAAATTTTGTACTTTGTACCGTCAAATACCGTGAACAACTGTGTATGCGTATACATCGGCGGTGGCTGGGTCCTCGAGCGGGACGAGGTGGTGAGGTCTAGCCGGTTTCGCGTGGTTAGATTAGTTAGTTTGGGTATGTTAATAGTAGTAAGTTGTAAAGTAAGCAGTTATGAACAGAAACCGATACTTATATTTAGAACGATAGTTTGGAAATTAATAGCAAGTATTGATTTGTACGGCAACCGCCCTCCGTAGCAACTGTTGCTAAAGCCAACTCAATATTGTTTCAATATTATTTTGTCCTTTGGTCACATGGCTTCCCAAGGCTTCTATGATTTCATAGCATAACAGACTTGTTTTAAGGCTTGAATCTTGAGTGTTGACTGTCAGGATTGAGTTCCAAATAACTGGCGGTGCTACACTTGTATTCCTATTGCATTTAATATAACATTCTTAACATATTGATATTTTTTTAATGATGTTTGGCAGGGCAGTTAATATTAAACTTACCTTTTAACAAATATTATTAAAAACAAAAATTACTAAAATTGAAAAGTTAAATTCGATGTTTGTCTGATCAATGTTTCGTATATTTTTCAATAACATAACTATGAAACACTAGCAATATTTGTTTTGTACCGCAAAAATGGCCTCCGCAGTCATGGCCAACCCAGCTAAAAATTAAATTTGTCGTTTTCTGACATAAAAATAAAATATTTTTATGAAGTATTATACATCACAAGAAAGGGAAAAAAGTTATTTTTAAATGTGCTAAAAAACAAAATGGCCGCCATAAGAAAAAAGAAGTTGATGCTGGTTTCTCAGAACCAAAACGTCAGAACTAAAAACTGAATACATGGGTGCATCGAGCATAAAAAGTTGTCCTAACAATGTTTCTACAGATTTTAAAAAGATCTTTAAATAAAAAAAGTACAGCGCTTTTTCGAAGATACAACTTTTTGATTTTTTCAAAATATCTCAAAAACGAAAAAAGATCAAATCGTTGTCAAAATGGCATTGAATTGGGAATTGAATGAACTAAAACTTTCCCCATTTAACCGATTTTCTATCTCTGATAGTTTCCAAGATACCCATACATGTATACCCAATTTGGGCCACACTGTATACAAATACTTGTATATACGTGTAACTTATGAAAACGTAGTCTCTTTATTTGTGTAAAAATATTTTATTTACCAATATATAAAATATTGCCGTATAAATAACATTTTAATGCAATTTTCAGCATATCTCTGTATTGCATAGCGATAAATATTATCATGTCTGACATCATTTAAAAAAATAATTGAATAGAAATAGATAAAATTTAACAGTTAAAGAATACGTGTGCCGTAACTTGAATCGAGCCGGAAATTACTATTGTCTAACATTTTGGTAGATTTTGCTATCGATCAATAGATACAGATATATGGAAATCCCTATCCATTTTGATACAAGATGTACTATAAGGACATGACAGTAATTTTATTGAAAGCAATACACTAAAAGTTGAAAGGAATAGCTATTTGTATTACTACTTTCGCTGATAATTTGACGTCGGAAGCGAAGCAATTGGTACCCAAATCCAAGGAAGAAAATGGCACTTTACGCAATAATTAAAAAAATTTTCTAAGACGTACCTTTTCAGAAAAAAAAAATTAAAATTAAGTACTGCTCATAGAAACATGCAATCACTTTAATATGAACAACAAAACTATACACGACTCTCTAGAGCCTTAGGATTATTTGCCGTACCGTCTAATGTAAAATAAAAAGTACAAACACTAATCCATAGCGAACAAAAAGCGCAAGGGTCGAGGGATACCGTGTACAGGCTTTTTCCATACATTATACTTTAAATTACCAAAGTTGAAGTAAATTTTCTGAAGTGGTCTGCTTCTTACTTGCAAAAGAAAACATTTTATATACACCATAGCGAAGCCGGCTAATAACGATGGCTTGGGTGTAACGCGAGCTAAGTCATTTCGGATCAGTTGTAACGAACTATCGAGCGCTCGCGCCGCCACGACATCCCCAGTAGCGACGAGAAAGGTTTTGGGTTTTGGTCACTTATTTTGCAAATTACATATTGAACGTATGTATTACGAAAATGTCATCGCGTAAAATCACAAATGTAAAGAGGAGGGCTATCACACTGTCTGATAAACTGTCCATAATTGACAAGTTACAGAGTGGATGTGGCTAATACTCAAATGTATCATGAATATGTTACAAAATTCAACGGTATCCACAATTTGGAGAAATAGAACCAAATATAAAGGCGCAAGAAATAGAAACGCATCAACGAAGAAACTTCGAGAGTCCGTTCAAAAAGAAGTAGATCGAGCGCTTCTAGTGATTTAAATTGAAGAGAAGTCAAAATGTTCCTGTTTCCGGGCCTATTTTGCAGTCAAAAGCGGAAGAACTTGAAGAGTTAATCAACAAGCAATCAAATGATGCCAAAGTGTACCATAAAGTTGGATTACTCGTTTCAAAAAAAGATATTGAAGAGTTAATCAACAAGCAATCAAATGATGCCAAAGTGTACCATAAAGTTGGATTACTCGTTTCAAAAAAAGATACAATATTCACAGGGAAAAAAAATGCATGACGAAGCAGGTTCTGTTTCCATTGATGTAACACAAGACTGGATTAAAAACGTATCGCCCAATATGCGAATACGTTACAAGCAAAAAGACGTTTTCAATGGCGACGCCGTAAATTCAAAGGAGAACGATGCTCTGGAGAAAAACTATCAAGGAGGGAATTACAGTCCTTGTTGATGGTAATATGGATGGAAATTAGCAAGTCAAAATCTCCTAGATGCTTTAAAACCTGTTTAAAACTGCCTGTATCCTATGTTGCAAACAAAAAAGCTTGAGTTACCAGTAACATTTTTACGAATTGGATAAGAGACTGGGATAAAGAAAAATTTTTATTAGTGATTGATAACTGCCCCGCGCATCACTGAATGTTACAGCCATTTTGCATGGACCAAGATGTCAGTCGTTGTTTAAAGTCACACTACAGAAAAAGGTTGTTATTTAAACTCATTGAAGTTTATGATCACAATGTACCTTTTAACCTTTCAATACTGGACACAGTTATGATATTAGATGCAGCTTGGAGAAATATATCTCAGAAAACAATTAAAAACTGTTTTCGGCATGTCAGATTTTATGATGCATCCGAGTTTGATCAACATGGACGAACTTCCACTTGCCCAGTGAATTCAATACAATCCGCTGATGATCAAAAAAATTACTCTTAATTTATCCAAGCGGGTTGAAATAAAGAGTGTTCAAGATTTCGAATAAATCGACCTTGGCGAATGATATGGCAGATGAAGCTTTGGAAACCACTGAATACGCAAATGATATGGAATTGGTTGCATCACTAAATAACGGGAATGAAGACTGTGCTGAAGAAACACCGTCCCACATTCCAACCCCCACAGAAGCACTCTCTACATTGAGGACGATCACATGTCATGTGCATTTTGCTGGTCCCGAAAATATAGAAGTTTTAAATGCCTGCGACGTGCTAGATAAAAAAATTATCGAAGATATCTTAAGAAAAAGATCAACTCAACCCAAAATAACTGACTATTTTTGTCTAAGTACATAATAATAATACATTTTGTGTAAACTTATATAAACATGTTTTCGTGTATTTTATACACGGTGTCCCATATAAGAATGCACAGTTACCTAGGGATCTCGCAAACCAGAAGAGCTACAAAGATGATTAAATTAGAGAAAAGATGTGCCTTGCTGAACCCTACAACGTCATGCTTCGAAATCTAAAAAATCCGATTACTTCCGAAGATATTTGAGAAAACACGAATTTTCTCGATTTCGTTTTTATTTTTTTCTGACTTTATTTGAAAATATATGACAATGAAAATTTCACATTACCATTGCCACGTTTCCTGCTCTTACAGTTAATGTTATTACATCTTCAATCTGACGTTTCGTTTCTTCGTAATCATCATCAAATAGAATTGATGTTTTTTAATCCGAAACGTCGGATAAATGTAAAGAGCGATATGTTGTTGGATTTAGGATTGAAATTAGAGTTTTTTAGGAATAAAAAAAAATCGACTATTTAAAGAAACAAAGTTGATGATGGTTGCTAAGAAACCAAACGTCAGATTGAAAATCTAATAACATCAACTTGAAGGGCAGAAAAAAAAGCAATGGGAACGTGAATTTTGCATTGTCATATCTTTCCAAATAAAGTCAGAAAAAAATAAAAACGAAATCGGGAAAATTCGCTTTTTTCCAAATATCTTCGGAAATAATCGTTTTTTTTTTAGATTTGGATACATGACGTTGAAGGATTTAACAAAGCGCAACTTTTCTCTAATTTAATCATCTTTGCATCTCTTCTAATTTGCGAGATCCCCGTAGTGTGCATTCTTATGTGGGACACCGTGTATGTACATACATATTTAAGAGTCTTTATTTCCTGCAAAAATGTTAGTTTTTACATGTTTACTAGAAATATATTTTCTAATTTAGCGTTCGCCTTTGTTAACTTGAAGTTTTGTTAGCTTGCAATAAAATCGAGAAAAACTCATATATAGAACTTTTATTAAAAATCTGATATAACGAACTACCGGTGGTGGTTCGTTATAGCTGAGCAACAATATATATATATATATATATATATATATACATACATATACACTCACATACATTGATGTCCACATATATACATATATTATAGAACACACTTAGCCGATCGTGGTGCCACATGGACTAATATTAGCCGATAAGTTCTTCTCAACATTCGTGTTATTCATCAATTAAGAACTTTTGATATAAAAGTACTGTCTATTCGGTTTCCATTGCAGTTAGAGTGTCCGAATTTGAAATATCCTCATAGTCCATTGGCTCAGGGACACCCTGCAAACCATCATTTCCTCCAGTTTCCACTTTAGTTTCCTCGGATTCATCTGAAATAGAGGATAAAGCTTCGGGTATTTCTGAATCTTTGAGATCAGCATCACTGCTACTTGGCAACATTTGATCGTTTATAGATTGGTCAATTAATGGAACATTTGCAATCACATTCGTAACGACTGATCTGTCGTCAAGAAGTTCAGAAGTATTAAAATCTCTCTCACGTGTACTTTCCGATGTCTCGGTTTCCGACTGATTTTTATTTTTTTCCTCTTCTAGAGTCTCTAGGTCTTGGCTTTCAAAGGTTTCAATACTTGCTTCATTTTTATTCTCAACGGATACTGCGCTATCAAATGTATCCCTTAAAGCCTCATTATCAAGAACTTTCACTGTTTCCATATCAGATTTATTTCCAATATTGGTTTCTTCATCAACAGATGCTCCTTCAGATGTATTTTCGATTTGTTCAGAACACTGTGGTATAAGAACCTCAGTATCGTCATTTATTTTATCTTCATTCGTTGAATCAATGTTTTGGTTAATTTTAGATTCAGGTATAACTTCAGGTTCTGTCTCAACTTTCTTGTCGTTTTGTTGTACGGATTCTGCCTCCGTTCTACATACGGATTCTTCCCTTGATAAGTCAATTTCATCATTAGACGCTTCCGAATGGTCAGGGCAGCTTGAAATATCGCTTACTGGAACATCTGTGTTAGTTACTTCCTCGCTATTTTGCCCATCTTCTTTGGCATCGACGTTATCCAAAGTCTTATCTTTTTCAACTACATTTTCATTACTGTTTGGTGCGTTTTGATCAAGATTATCAACCATAAGTTTTTCTGTACCTTCTACTTCTCCTACCCCTTCAACAGAGGTATCGCATAATGTATTAATTAACTCGACTTCGTCATCTTTCTCTTGTGTTTCTTCCTCTAATACGTTTTCTGTTGAATGCTTCTCTTCATTATCCACGTCAACCTCTTCAACTGTTTCATTTGCGTTAGTAACCAAATCATTAGATTTATTATTCTTCAATTCAGGATCTCCATCGGTTTCAGTCTCATTCCTTGGCTCACCATCGACTAAAGCGTTTGCAGATTTAGGTGAATCATCCTCATCTGCCAACTCTACAGTGTCCTCAGCTGTTTTGTCTGGTTCATTT